>JAMJFZ010002476.1:1295000-1437500 GCA_026225945.1 Cricetomys ansorgei | reverse complement strand
GGGGGGGGGGGGGGGGGGGGGGGGGGGGGGGGGGGGGGGGGGGGGGGGGGGGGGGGGGGGGGGGGGGGGGGGGGGGGGGGGGGGGGGGGGGGGGGGGGGGGGGGGGGGGGGGGGGGGGGGGGGGGGGGGGGGGGGGGGGGGGGGGGGGGGGGGGGGGGGGGGGGGGGGGGGGGGGGGGGGGGGGGGGGGGGGGGGGGGGGGGGGGGGGGGGGGGGGGGGGGGGGGGGGGGGGGGGGGGGGGGGGGGGGGGGGGGGGGGGGGGGGGGGGGGGGGGGGGGGGGGGGGGGGGGGGGGGGGGGGGGGGGGGGGGGGGGGGGGGGGGGGGGGGGGGGGGGGGGGGGGGGGGGGGGGGGGGGGGGGGGGGGGGGGGGGGGGGGGGGGGGGGGGGGGGGGGGGGGGGGGGGGGGGGGGGGGGGGGGGGGGGGGGGGGGGGGGGGGGGGGGGGGGGGGGGGGGGGGGGGGGGGGGGGGGGGGGGGGGGGGGGGGGGGGGGGGGGGGGGGGGGGGGGGGGGGGGGGGGGGGGGGGGGGGGGGGGGGGGGGGGGGGGGGGGGGGGGGGGGGGGGGGGGGGGGGGGGGGGGGGGGGGGGGGGGGGGGGGGGGGGGGGGGGGGGGGGGGGGGGGGGGGGGGGGGGGGGGGGGGGGGGGGGGGGGGGGGGGGGGGGGGGGGGGGGGGGGGGGGGGGGGGGGGGGGGGGGGGGGGGGGGGGGGGGGGGGGGGGGGGGGGGGGGGGGGGGGGGGGGGGGGGGGGGGGGGGGGGGGGGGGGGGGGGGGGGGGGGGGGGGGGGGGGGGGGGGGGGGGGGGGGGGGGGGGGGGGGGGGGGGGGGGGGGGGGGGGGGGGGGGGGGGGGGGGGGGGGGGGGGGGGGGGGGGGGGGGGGGGGGGGGGGGGGGGGGGGGGGGGGGGGGGGGGGGGGGGGGGGGGGGGGGGGGGGGGGGGGGGGGGGGGGGGGGGGGGGGGGGGGGGGGGGGGGGGGGGGGGGGGGGGGGGGGGGGGGGGGGGGGGGGGGGGGGGGGGGGGGGGGGGGGGGGGGGGGGGGGGGGGGGGGGGGGGGGGGGGGGGGGGGGGGGGGGGGGGGGGGGGGGGGGGGGGGGGGGGGGGGGGGGGGGGGGGGGGGGGGGGGGGGGGGGGGGGGGGGGGGGGGGGGGGGGGGGGGGGGGGGGGGGGGGGGGGGGGGGGGGGGGGGGGGGGGGGGGGGGGGGGGGGGGGGGGGGGGGGGGGGGGGGGGGGGGGGGGGGGGGGGGGGGGGGGGGGGGGGGGGGGGGGGGGGGGGGGGGGGGGGGGGGGGGGGGGGGGGGGGGGGGGGGGGGGGGGGGGGGGGGGGGGGGGGGGGGGGGGGGGGGGGGGGGGGGGGGGGGGGGGGGGGGGGGGGGGGGGGGGGGGGGGGGGGGGGGGGGGGGGGGGGGGGGGGGGGGGGGGGGGGGGGGGGGGGGGGGGGGGGGGGGGGGGGGGGGGGGGGGGGGGGGGGGGGGGGGGGGGGGGGGGGGGGGGGGGGGGGGGGGGGGGGGGGGGGGGGGGGGGGGGGGGGGGGGGGGGGGGGGGGGGGGGGGGGGGGGGGGGGGGGGGGGGGGGGGGGGGGGGGGGGGGGGGGGGGGGGGGGGGGGGGGGGGGGGGGGGGGGGGGGGGGGGGGGGGGGGGGGGGGGGGGGGGGGGGGGGGGGGGGGGGGGGGGGGGGGGGGGGGGGGGGGGGGGGGGGGGGGGGGGGGGGGGGGGGGGGGGGGGGGGGGGGGGGGGGGGGGGGGGGGGGGGGGGGGGGGGGGGGGGGGGGGGGGGGGGGGGGGGGGGGGGGGGGGGGGGGGGGGGGGGGGGGGGGGGGGGGGGGGGGGGGGGGGGGGGGGGGGGGGGGGGGGGGGGGGGGGGGGGGGGGGGGGGGGGGGGGGGGGGGGGGGGGGGGGGGGGGGGGGGGGGGGGGGGGGGGGGGGGGGGGGGGGGGGGGGGGGGGGGGGGGGGGGGGGGGGGGGGGGGGGGGGGGGGGGGGGGGGGGGGGGGGGGGGGGGGGGGGGGGGGGGGGGGGGGGGGGGGGGGGGGGGGGGGGGGGGGGGGGGGGGGGGGGGGGGGGGGGGGGGGGGGGGGGGGGGGGGGGGGGGGGGGGGGGGGGGGGGGGGGGGGGGGGGGGGGGGGGGGGGGGGGGGGGGGGGGGGGGGGGGGGGGGGGGGGGGGGGGGGGGGGGGGGGGGGGGGGGGGGGGGGGGGGGGGGGGGGGGGGGGGGGGGGGGGGGGGGGGGGGGGGGGGGGGGGGGGGGGGGGGGGGGGGGGGGGGGGGGGGGGGGGGGGGGGGGGGGGGGGGGGGGGGGGGGGGGGGGGGGGGGGGGGGGGGGGGGGGGGGGGGGGGGGGGGGGGGGGGGGGGGGGGGGGGGGGGGGGGGGGGGGGGGGGGGGGGGGGGGGGGGGGGGGGGGGGGGGGGGGGGGGGGGGGGGGGGGGGGGGGGGGGGGGGGGGGGGGGGGGGGGGGGGGGGGGGGGGGGGGGGGGGGGGGGGGGGGGGGGGGGGGGGGGGGGGGGGGGGGGGGGGGGGGGGGGGGGGGGGGGGGGGGGGGGGGGGGGGGGGGGGGGGGGGGGGGGGGGGGGGGGGGGGGGGGGGGGGGGGGGGGGGGGGGGGGGGGGGGGGGGGGGGGGGGGGGGGGGGGGGGGGGGGGGGGGGGGGGGGGGGGGGGGGGGGGGGGGGGGGGGGGGGGGGGGGGGGGGGGGGGGGGGGGGGGGGGGGGGGGGGGGGGGGGGGGGGGGGGGGGGGGGGGGGGGGGGGGGGGGGGGGGGGGGGGGGGGGGGGGGGGGGGGGGGGGGGGGGGGGGGGGGGGGGGGGGGGGGGGGGGGGGGGGGGGGGGGGGGGGGGGGGGGGGGGGGGGGGGGGGGGGGGGGGGGGGGGGGGGGGGGGGGGGGGGGGGGGGGGGGGGGGGGGGGGGGGGGGGGGGGGGGGGGGGGGGGGGGGGGGGGGGGGGGGGGGGGGGGGGGGGGGGGGGGGGGGGGGGGGGGGGGGGGGGGGGGGGGGGGGGGGGGGGGGGGGGGGGGGGGGGGGGGGGGGGGGGGGGGGGGGGGGGGGGGGGGGGGGGGGGGGGGGGGGGGGGGGGGGGGGGGGGGGGGGGGGGGGGGGGGGGGGGGGGGGGGGGGGGGGGGGGGGGGGGGGGGGGGGGGGGGGGGGGGGGGGGGGGGGGGGGGGGGGGGGGGGGGGGGGGGGGGGGGGGGGGGGGGGGGGGGGGGGGGGGGGGGGGGGGGGGGGGGGGGGGGGGGGGGGGGGGGGGGGGGGGGGGGGGGGGGGGGGGGGGGGGGGGGGGGGGGGGGGGGGGGGGGGGGGGGGGGGGGGGGGGGGGGGGGGGGGGGGGGGGGGGGGGGGGGGGGGGGGGGGGGGGGGGGGGGGGGGGGGGGGGGGGGGGGGGGGGGGGGGGGGGGGGGGGGGGGGGGGGGGGGGGGGGGGGGGGGGGGGGGGGGGGGGGGGGGGGGGGGGGGGGGGGGGGGGGGGGGGGGGGGGGGGGGGGGGGGGGGGGGGGGGGGGGGGGGGGGGGGGGGGGGGGGGGGGGGGGGGGGGGGGGGGGGGGGGGGGGGGGGGGGGGGGGGGGGGGGGGGGGGGGGGGGGGGGGGGGGGGGGGGGGGGGGGGGGGGGGGGGGGGGGGGGGGGGGGGGGGGGGGGGGGGGGGGGGGGGGGGGGGGGGGGGGGGGGGGGGGGGGGGGGGGGGGGGGGGGGGGGGGGGGGGGGGGGGGGGGGGGGGGGGGGGGGGGGGGGGGGGGGGGGGGGGGGGGGGGGGGGGGGGGGGGGGGGGGGGGGGGGGGGGGGGGGGGGGGGGGGGGGGGGGGGGGGGGGGGGGGGGGGGGGGGGGGGGGGGGGGGGGGGGGGGGGGGGGGGGGGGGGGGGGGGGGGGGGGGGGGGGGGGGGGGGGGGGGGGGGGGGGGGGGGGGGGGGGGGGGGGGGGGGGGGGGGGGGGGGGGGGGGGGGGGGGGGGGGGGGGGGGGGGGGGGGGGGGGGGGGGGGGGGGGGGGGGGGGGGGGGGGGGGGGGGGGGGGGGGGGGGGGGGGGGGGGGGGGGGGGGGGGGGGGGGGGGGGGGGGGGGGGGGGGGGGGGGGTCTAGTATGAGGCAGGTGACTGCCCATCATCAAAGCAGCCTGCTGCCTCCGGGAACCGTGGCAATGCCCGTGACCCATGCTCCTGCCACGCTGCCTAGACTTGATTTCTTTTCTTTTTCTTTTTTTTTTTTTTTTTTAGGGCACAGGGGTGGGAGGGTGGAACAGGGAGGAATGGGAAGAAGGTGTGCTCGAGATACATTGTATGCAACTCAAATTATTAATGAAAGTATTATAAAAAAGAAAAGAAAGAAAGTCATTTTAAAAAAATAAATAAGTAAGCAGAAACTCTATTGGTACAGGAGTGAGCTCGAACGCAAGGCTGTCTCCCACACTTTGATCACTGTAAACTCATTACAGCTGTGATTTGTCACAGCGTTAATTCTTCACTTGGATTGCGGTGGAGGACACGTGCTAATTGCTCCCACGCACCGGGCACAAGGAAATCCTTCAGAACGTGAAGACAGTGCGTGTTGCCAGATCCTTAGCACTTCCATCCCGATGACACACTTGGCGTTCCTTTGCGTCGGGAGCATTTGAACTCTTGTCTTCTAATGCTTTATAAAATAATAAGCTCATTGAAACTTATCGTCACCCCCACCCCAGTCCCTGTCTCCCCTCCCATGTGACCGTTGTACTTTCTATTTGTTCAAAATCAAGATTTGAAGCTTGAGCTGTGTGGTGGCACACACCTTTAATCCCAGCACTCAGGTGGCAGAGGCAGGCGATCTCTGTGAGTTCGAGGCCAGCCTGGTCTACACAGTGAGTTCCAGGACAGCCAGAGTTACAACAGAGAAACCCTGTCTCAAAAAACAAAAAAGAAAAAGATTTGAAGCTTGCACATGAATGAGATCATACAGCATTTGACTTTGTGTGCCCAGCTTATAAAATTACCATTAATCGCTTGGGATTAATGCTATAATGCTATAATGAAAACTAATTTTTTGTATGTTTTTTTAATGTAATAAATGTTTTAAAACAACATTTTAACTTGATTTGAAAGTGTCCTCCACTGGGCCTTCCTGGGGCTCCTGGACCCCTGGGACTCTCAGGCACTTCTCACACAGAGAGCCGATTGTTCTTGTTTCTCCTGGTTCTCTCTCACCCTACCCATCTCCTAAGCTACCTACCCTGGAAATGGCCATTCCAGGATCCCCAACCTCTGCAAGGTAAAGGGTTCAAGGATGGCTCTCACTTCTTGTCCCCTCAGCTCTCAAGTGTAAGGAGCCGTGCCAGCCAGCCCTCAGAGATGAGGGAAAGACAGGAAAGGCCTTCTGACTCCTAAAGTTCTAACAAGTATAAGACCAAGAGGCCTTTCAAAGTGAAAGGCTTGCCTCACTATAAAGATGCTACCCGCAGCTAAGGGCCACCAGCAGCCTGGCCAAAAAGCAATGGGAAAGACCCCCAACCAATCTAAAGGAGCCATGGTGTGTTATAATAAGCCTGGAGAAAAAGAAATATATATTTCTTACACTGACCATACATTGCCTAAGACCATAAGACACACATCTTCTATTGAAGATCTCCTCCAAAAGCAGATTTTTGTGAACCAGGCATGGTGCTGCATCCCCATTGTCCCAGCGCTTGTAAAACAGCAGTAAATCAAGTTTCTGGCCAACCTGAGCTACACAGGGAACTCTTGTCTTCTGACAGAAAGGGAGGAGGAATGGAGAGAGAGAGGGAGCTGGGGAGGAGTGCTTCTTAACCAAATCAGAATGTGATGTGCCATGGCCTTGGGGGGTAACTTCAGCCTTCAGGGAAGGAATATGCAGAAATGGAGTGTTTGTTTGTTTTTTCATATTTTCTTTTTCATTGGTGATGCAGCCTGAACTGTGCGGTGTGTGTGTGCACTCACGTGCACATGCACGTGTGTGTGTGTACGTGCTCGCGTGTGGGTGCATGTATAAAAATAAGGTTTTTTACTTATGTGTATGAGTGTCTGGCATATATGTAACATGCCTGGTGCTTTTGGAGGCCAGAGAGAATGTTGCAGCCTTTGAAACTGGCCCTAACCCTAACTCTCTAATCCTACCCCTCCCTACCCCTGACACCAGTAATCGGACCAGGATCCTCTCTCTGCAAGAGCAGAAAGTGCTCTTGACCACTGAGCCATCTCTCCGGCCCTGAAGCTGTGAGTTTAAATGGCCTTCTGTTGTGTTTGTTATGTTTATTTTGGTTTCTTTTTTTTCCTTTCCTCTCTCCCTCAGACCTATAACTAAGCCATCTCCAAGGTCTTCTCTTACACAGACAATGGTGGACTCGAGGAAGATTCTTTATACAACACCGTGCATTGACCCTATGCTAACTGAGTCAATGTCAGGAGGGAAGAGCGAGATACACATTAGTTCATCACGCGCACACACTTGAACACAACCTCACCTCTTGTGCGCAGTTGACACCTACATAATCTTTCATGGACACACAGTCCCACACAGACTCTTCAGACATACAGCCACACACACCCTGCAGAAATGCGAATCCATATGTGCCGTACCAGACACTCAATTCCTCCGCACAAACGAACATTTGCTACATCCATGCACACCAGCAGATCCATAACCAGCCACACACCCTCAGAAATGCAACCCCATGCGTTCAGCATCAGCCATACAAAACCAGCACACAGACACACACACACAGACACACACACATAGGCCACCACCATGCACACCATGAAACTCAAAGTCACACACTTTGAGTATCCTGCACAAGTACCCCATGCAAACAAAGCTACACAGTGACACACAATTCTTAGGCACACAAGCACACACTTGAGAGCACAGAACTCCGGACATTCAAACACTTAGCTACACACAGCTCTTTAGAAAAGCAAACCCAACCCAAAAACCAATCACACACATACACACGACCATGAACTCAGCATCCCTTACCCAGCTACCCCAGTCTTAACAGCAGACATGTCTGGAGTTCGGTATGATCCCTTGGTAGGGAAGAGGGAGTCCAGCCCAAGAAATGGGAGAATCATCAGATTCAGTGTTGGAAACAGGACTGCCTGAGAGTTGAGGTTACTCAATGGGGAGCGCGGGAGATGGGAAGGAGACCCAGGGATCTAGCAACAAGGCAACTCACCGGGGTGACCTGGGGCAGAGGCAGGCTCAGCACCTGTAAAGGACCGGGAAGAGCTGAGGAAAGGTAGCGAGAAAACAGGGGCGTGGGGACCTGTGCACAGGAGGCGCCCGCCTGCCTAGGACCCAGGGCCAGCCTCACGCGGGGGCAGACGTCCCACTCACCAGCCTCGGGTCAGCGGGGCCTCCCTGCCCGCGCCTCCGCCTGCGCGCTGCGCCCTGATGCAGAAGCCAGAACCCGCCGAAGCGCCCGGCCGGGTCCTCGGGGACCCGCCAGGGACCCGCGCTGCGTCTGCGTTGGGGGACCGGACGACCGAGGCACCGGCGCCGAGCCGGGGACGCGCTGTGCGACTGGAAGGATGCGGGCTAGCGTTGCTCTCACGTGGGCGCGGGGGCGCGGGATCGGGGCGGGGGGCTGGGGGGAGGGACCCCTCGGGGATGTCCCCCTGCCGCAGCGGCGCAGGAGCTGGGGGGACGCGGGGCGGGCGGGGGTGAACCGCCTCTCGCAGGCAGCCTCCGCCCCTGCGCCGAGCCGCGCCTCCGAGCCCGCCCCCCGGCCCCTCCCGAGTCCTCCGAGGCCAGTGGGTCCCTTTGGGATGCACGGGGTACCCGGCGCTGTCACCGCTGGACGGGCGCCCACATCCTCGGCGTGGGTCTGAGGTGGGGAGGCTGGAGGGGGGTGGGGAGGATACCGGGTGACCACGGCCGCCACGTGGGCTCCCCTGGCCAGCTTCTCCCTCGGGTGCACCTCTCTGGCTTGGCCACTCGGCTGCTGTGTCCCTTTAGGCCAGCCCCTCTCCTTCTCTGAGCCTGGCCTCCTCCCTGAAACAAGGGAGGTGACTCGGCCGACCCGAGAGAAAATTACAGCTGAGCGAAGGAAAGCGCGCGCGTGGAAGACGCTCTCTGCAGCAGCGTGAAGCGCTTGCACTCCGGAGCCTTTCGTAATTGCTGTTACTGTTGTAATTAATAGTGTCCCTAGCTATCTGCGGAGTGCCCGGAACAAGGAGCGGCACTGTCTTCTCCATGACACTGACTTGGTTGCTTCCAACACGTTAGTTCTTCTGAGAACTGAGGCTCGTCACTGAGACCCGCACAGAACCCATCGGGAGAATAAAAAGTCAATGGTGGCGGCTGGGGTGGGGGCGGGGGGATGGGGATGAGGGTGGGCTGGCTGGGGACCTGAGTTCCATCCCTGGAACTTACATAAAGGTGGAGAGAACTGACACCAGAAGTTGCCCCCTGACCTCCACACACGTGACTTGGCAAGCTCACCAACACATCTGCGCACACACCATTTATTATTATTATTTATTATTATCATCATCATTATTATTATTATTCTCCCGTTATTGTTATTATTTTGTTTTGTTTTGTTTTTCGAGACAGGGTTTCTCTGTTGTAACTCTGGCTGTCCTGGAACTCACTCTGTAGACCAGGCTGGCCTCGAACTCACAGAGACCTCCCTGCCTCTGCCTTCCCAGTTCTGGGATTAAAGGCGCACACCACAACCGCCCAGCTTGTTGTTGTTGCTGTTATTAAAGTCAGTAGGTGATCCTTAATGTTGTTGTTGTTGGGCAGTTATTGGTGGCAACTTCATGAATCCGGCAGATTCCTTTAGTTATATTTCATTTGCTTAGCCCAACGAAGTAGACATTACCACCCAGTTTGCAGACAGGGTGACAGGTGCTCAGAAAGCAACCCAGCCAAAGAGCTGTCCCTCGACTCCAGTCTGTGTACACACAGCCCTGACCCTAACCTTGAACACACTTGCTAAACAAGGTGGTTTTCAATCTTAGATGTGCCTTTCAAACACCAACGGAAAACTTCCTAAAATCCTGATCCCGAAGCAAAACTGCATTGGTCCTCTGTCTCCGCGGTGTCCCTCTGGCTATCACCAATAAAAACAGCAAGAAATTCTGGAGAGAGTAGAGAGAAAGGGAACCTTTATGCGCTGTTGGTGAGAGTATAAATTAGTGCAGCCAAAGCGAGCAGTCCTCTAAAGCGTGGTCCTCGACCTTCCTGAAGCTGCGACCCTTGAATACCGTCCCTCAAGTCGTGGTGACCCCCAGCCATAAAGTTACTTCATAATTTCGCTACTGTTATGAATTGTAATATAAATATCTGCTAAGCAGATGGTCTTACACAAAACCCCAGTGAAAGGGTCATTCGAAGCTGAAACCGGAAGTATCCCACGGCCCAGTTAGCCCACGCTTGAGAACAGACCTGAAGGATTCTAAGCCAGAGATCCTCGCATCAGATGTGCGGCTGTGTGGGATCAGTCCAGAAGTCCATCAACCCCCAAACACGTACAAGCCAAACACAATACTATCCACGTATACAGTGGGATTCTACTCACCTGTAAAGAAGGGAATTGTCAAATTTGCAGGAAAACAGGTAGAACTTGGAGTCACCGTTTTTAAGCAAACTTTTATTTAGTCTTTAAGAATTCCATCCATGCACGCAATGCATTCCAATCATATCCTCTTCCAGCTCTTTCCCAGACCTTCACCACCACTTCCTCTGACTTCATGCCTCTTATTTTTAAGCCACTGAGTCCCACCAGGGCTGCCCCTGTGTTGATGTGCAGCCACTGGAGGCTGGCCAACCTACCAGGGACCATACTCTCAGGAAAGCTGACTTCTCCCCCTCCCACCCCACCCCAAGCAGCCATCAGCTGTCAATAGCTCCTATGGCTGGGGCTTCTGAGCCTCTCCTGGCTCCATGCTAGAATGCTCCCTCACTAAAGCCTGTGCCAGCAACCAGAGTAGCTGTGAGTTCGTGAGTTCAACAGTCCTGTCGTGTCCGTCGGTCTCCCAAGCCGGCCCTCCCAACGTGTGAACCACAAAACTTCTGATTCCTGTTTGAACTTCAGACCAATTGAATGGCATCCAAGGAACAAGACCCAGACACCGGTCTGTTTACACAGTGCTGCAAGTGATGGTAACGTGTGGCGCTCACAAAATCAAGTACATCCATCCACATATGTGGAGGCACAGACCATGCACAAAATAAAAAACTAAAAGAATTCAAAGAAAAGCGATGTGAGACATGGCCAGCATAACCTGAGGATACATCTGTGCTTAGTAGGTCTGCAGCTTTGGGTTCTGTGCCGGGCATGACAGAAAAAGAAAATAAATATAAAGAGCTATGCTGAGAAGATGTTTCTAGCCAAGGTTGAACAAGGCAGCAATCCACCCCTAGGCTCGGCTGGTACTGAAAACAATCGGACTCTTTTGCGTCATACGTTTTCTTTGCCATTTTTGTTGACTTTGTTCTTTAACTCTCAGAGGGCTGGAATGTAGCTCTGTAGTAGGGAGCTTGTCCGGCACATACGAGACCCTGGGTTCCACTCCCAGCACTGTCCCCCAACCCCAAACGTAAGAGCATCATATCATTTAGCAATTCTGCTACTAGATATGTCTCAAATATTATGTTCAGGGGGAAAAAAAAGACAGCCATAAAACACATCAGAAAAACACCTGCATTTATGTGGTCATTACAGCATCATTTACAACAGCCAAGAGACAGAAGCAGCCTAAACAGTCCATCAGATGAAGATTAGAGAAAGGAGCATATAGACATAAGAAACATGAGAATTCAAATTAAATTCAAATCAAATTCAAATTAAAACAAGGAAGTTTGGAGCCAGGTGTGGTGGCTTCTGAGTGGCAATTTCCTCTGAATTAAAACAGTATGTCCTAGAGAAAATCTCTTTAAGATTAAGGAGAAGAGGCTTATCAACAATAAGGAAGTAAACAACTCACAAGTCTTCAGAAGTCCCTGAAACTTAGTAGATTCACAAGGCTCCTCCTTTATATAAGCAGTAAGGACTGCTGAGGAAAGGAGACTCCCTATCCTGCAAACTGCATGCAGGTCATGTAGAAAGCTCCAGTTTTTATGAGTTATCACCCACTCTGAGTTTAACCCATTTCTCTAATAAACTCATTGGTTCACCAAGTCAGACTTTGGTGGTGGTGTTATTCTGGTCTGTTGTCAATTCTCTATCTGGGGTAAGTATACACTTACTTTACATCTCTAGGAAGAGAGTCACAAACCAGCACATAGTTATAATCCCAGTACTAGGGAGGCTGAGACAGGAAGACTGATGATGTCACAGCCATGACAATCATGAACTCACAACCCTATGCCTACTGGTCCTGGGCCCTTATAAGTTGGGCCCTCCTAACAGCCAGGTACGGATGAAGGAGGATCTCACCAGACTCCAACAACAACAACAACTGAGCTATTGGCAACTAACAGAGTCTAGGAGATGGGGAGGCATAGTATCCAGTACCCACCTGTGAGCCGACCAGGTTCTGGAGGTTAGTTCCAAACTCAGGTGGAACTACAGATGGCTCTCTTCAAACTCTGCAGGACACTAAAGAAACCAAAACCTACTGCTTACTGGGAAGAGATTTGTAAGGAAGGAGTA
Source organism: Cricetomys ansorgei (assembly GCA_026225945.1). Taxonomy (NCBI): domain Eukaryota; kingdom Metazoa; phylum Chordata; class Mammalia; order Rodentia; family Nesomyidae; genus Cricetomys; species Cricetomys ansorgei. The sequence goes on along the minus strand of JAMJFZ010002476.1, from coordinate 1,425,937 downwards.
GGGACTGACAGAGAGAGTAGGTGTGAGAGTAACCAGAATATACTGTATTCGTGTATAAAATTTACTATATATATATATATATATATATATATATATATATATATATATATATATATATATATATATAAATTTGTTAATAAAAATGAGAATGATCAAGGAGAAAGCCAATGTCAATCTCTGGCTCCCATACATATGTACACATATACACACACACAGACACACAGAAAGTGCACACTTGAAAACAGAGTATATTCAGGGAAAGGCAAAGAGCACACATCTTATTGGTCCTATTTATGTGAACTGTTCAGACTAAGTCCATCCATAAACACAGGAAACAGAGTGGTGGTGGCCTTGGGCAGTGGGAATGGTGTTAAAGAGGTAGGATTTTCTTAGCGTGATAAGGTTCTTCTGTAACTAGATGGGATGATAGCTACCCAACATTATGAATCAGACTAGATGCGGTAACAATACCAACTTCGTGCTCTTTGAAATCATCATTGCATATGACCTGAATTTCCCCTAAATTAAAAAAAAAATAGTTATTAAAGTAAAAAGCACTTGTCATTTAAGTATTTATAAATATTTCATATAAACTATTTTTCACATATAAGTATTTTCACATATAAATATCTCAACACTATTATTTGTTTGTTTTTCCACGATTCGTTCATTTTAAATTAAGTGTAGGGTCCCAGTTGGAGAAGACGGTGCATGCAGTTCCTGTAGCGGCCAGAAGAGGGCACCAGATCCTCTGGACTGCAATTAACAGGTGGTTGCTGCCAAGGTTTAGGTGATGGTAACCAAACTCAATTCCTTAATGGCTTAATGGCTTTGTCCAATCTCCAGGCCCCTCAATATAGTATCTTAAACACTGTCGTACCAAACCCCGTGTGTTTACCAAAAACATCACTTCATCACACACTCAGTATCAGACACTACATCAAAACGATGGCAAAATTGTACCGTGCAGAACGTGGCCATGTAAACAGTGTTAAGATCCCTGGTTTTTCCTTCTGCCTCAGCCTCCTGTGTGACTTGGCTCAACAATATTACTGAACTAGCCAACGTTTTGATATTTTGATGATCTTATTAGTAGTCGTACTAGTAGTGTTAATGTGTACTAATAGTGCTAGTAGTAGTGGTGTTAGTTACTGACACTGGAGTACTATTAGTGAACCACTAAGTTTGGGGAGCCCTGACATCTTGCACACCAGACAATTCCTTCACCATCTTCTTACCTATGAATTTCCTTCCTCCCACAGGTTAAGGATACTGGATTCCTTTGCAGATATACAAGGGACTCAGTGTGACTGTCAAGGTACGGTTGGGCAGGGGTTTGAGCCAAAGTCTGTGACCTGCTGTGACAAACTCAGTCTCTGGTTCCAGCTCCGTCCCGGCGCAGCTGTCCCTTGGTGACTGCTCGCCTTTGGGGTGGGCCTGAGCTCTGAGCAGGAGCTTGAGATGGAAGAATCCAGGCTAATTCCTCTGTGGGAAGCTCTCCCTACCAATTAATTGGGGCAGAACTAGCCTAAGGCATCCCCGAAGCCCCAAGAGTCATTAAGGGAGTGGAGGGTCTCATTATGGGCTGGCCGCTTCTCTGCTGTTCCCAGGACCCCAAAGGGAGAGGAGGCGGGGACGGGGGTGGGGGGATGCGGGTCTTCCTCTCTGAATCTCACAGCCCTTCCGCCCCAGCCAGAGCAGCTGGATATTCAAGACAAAGGTCTGAGGGAGGAAACAATTTCACGGGAAGAAAGAGGGAGCCAACAATCAGTAATGACACCAGCCCCAGTTCAGTCTTCATCAGTTTATTAATTTCACATCTTATTCAGAGCTATTTGATATATGCTAACTCCTGGAAATTCCAGAATAGTTTTCTCTTGGTGGTTTCACATGCTTTCTGTTACAAAGTTAGCTGTATCTGCTTCCTCAAAGACTGAATTCTTCATAAATCCTTCCTTGTGTTTTGTAACATGTATTTTGAAAAATCCTTCCAGCTCAATGTTAGCCTCTCATCAAATATTTTTATTTACAGCCTGGGTACACGGTGGAGAGTTTTCTTCAACCATAGCAAATCATTTTCCTATCTTTGTCTTCTTGTATTTATTAGAAGAATCCATTTTACACGGAGGCAGGAAGCTGTGACAGTGGCGGGGTCGGGGCTCTGTGGGGAGTTGGAGGGAGGTTGTAGGGGGTTCGTGTGATAGAAATACATTGTATGCATTGTGAAATTTTCAAAGATTAAATAAATATTACTTAAAAAATAAAAGGTGTATATGTAGGTTACTGGGTTGTTGTTTTTTCCTAATAAATGAATTTATTAGGAAAGTCTAGAGCAGGTACATCCGTAAGGATAGAAAGCAGAGTGGTAATTGCCTGCTGGGGGCTGCGGGCAGGGAAAAGAGGGGTGTCAGTGGGAATGGAGTCCTTTAGGGTGTTTTTTTCAATGACTTACTTTTTAATTATGTGCACCTGTGTGGGTTTCTGCAACTCACTGGAAGCTGAGACCAGGATCCTTGGCAAGAGTTCTGTGAGCCCCTACCTGCTGAACCACCGCTCCAGCCCCCAAGGCTATTCCTGAAATTCAATGGCCTCATCACACCAAGATGGTTATATTGAATGCCTGAAATATATGAATTTGTTTATTTGGTCAGTTGGTCTTGGCTTTTTGGAGACATGGCCACATTCTGTAGCATGGATTGACCCTGAACTTGTAGCAATCCTCCTGTCTCAGCTTCCTGGGTGGTAGGATTACAGGCATGAATGTTGAATAGTGCACTTTACAGCAATCAATTTTATCTTACGTATATTTTACACTTTGAAAAGACCAAAGCCTGATACAATGGTGCACGCCTTTAAGCTGCACTTGGGAGCCAGAGGCAAGTGGATCTCTGGGAGTTCAAGTCCAACCTGGTGTATATAGCAAGCTCCAGTCCCATCAAGGCAACATGGTGAGATCCTGTGCCATATAAATAAATAATAAATAATAATAAATAAATAAACAAATATCAATATCAAAGGATGATTCAGTAGATAATGGCGCTTGCCACCAAGCCAACTCCACAAGTTGTTGTCCCGCACACCATGGCATGCATGCAGGAGTGAGAACACACACACAAATGTTTTTTGAAAAATCAGTCTCACTATTCGGTCATTAAAAAAATAAAAATAAAATAATAACAATAATAATCAAGCCTGACCTGGTGGCACAGGCTTGTAACCCCAGCTACTCAGGAAGCTAAGGCAATAAGATCACAAGGCCAAGCTGGACTAGGAAGCGACTTCAAGGGCAGCCTGGGCAACTCTGTGAGACCGGTCTCAAAAAAGATAATAATGTGTGTGTGTGTGTGTGTGTGTGTGTGTGTGTGTGTAATATATATATTACACACACACACACACACACACATATATATTATATATATATATATTAAGGGCTAGAGATGGAACTCAGAGGTAATGCACCTGCCTAGTGTGAGTTTGGTCTCCAGCAGGGAGGCGATGGGGAAGAACCCAGAGCTATACACATCAAGGCATCACCACTGGGGAGGAGGGGACCAGTAGGAGTGGGAAGGGATCGGAGGGTGAGCATCACCAAAACAAACTTTGTGTGACAACGTCATCATGAAGCCCGTGACTTTGCATGCAAATTTAAAGAAACGGCTTAAAAAGAAAAATTTTCTATTTGGCGAGGACTAGGGTATTGTGATTGCTGTTGGTCGCAGCTGTTAACAGAGAAGAACACCCCAGGATGCTTATCCTGGAAGGAGCAGAGGGGACAGCCTTTGGTAGACTGTCTCAGACTGGCTCTCTTCAGTATTTTCACCCCATGATTATACAGAAACCGATTAGGGCCGGGACAGTTCCATCTACCAAAGTTTATGGTACACTTGCGGCAAGAAAGAGCAAACAAGCCGTGTAATTCTCAGTCCCTTCTTCCGGTAGGCTGATTAAAATATCTAGTAAGCATAGGCCAATGCTATTGGGCTTCTCCCTTGTGCAGGGCCCTACCTTCTCCATAAAAAACCTGTTTTCCCTCCACAGTAAACGGATTTGCACCATAAAGGCATTTCCCCAGAGTCTGTTTCTTGAGGTAGTGACTCTGTGCCACTTACCACCTCGAGGAACCCTGCACCCACAAAAGCCCTCAGAGTAGGAAGTACAATTCAGGATAGACCCCAAGGTAAGGATTTTCTGAATAGGACTCTGGTCATCCAGAAAATAAGATGAACAATTAACAACTGTCACTTAATGAAATCAAAAGGAAGGCTTCCATACCAAAAAGGAAACTGTTAATCCGCTAACGGGACAGTCTACAGAACTGGGGAGAGATCTGCAGCTGTACATTTAACTAAAGGCCAAGAAAGCAAGCAACGTGGTGTGTTACAGAACTTAACAGAGTTCTCAGAAAAAGAAATACAAATGTCCAAGAAATATTTTTTGAAGTGTTCATCATCATTACCCACCAGGGAAATGAAAACTAAACCTAACTTGAGATTTCATTTTACCCCGGTCAGAATGGCTAAGAATGAGACTATTGCTAAAATAGCACCTCTTTTCCAGAGGTTAGAGGTCCATCTCTACCGCTCCTTTCACGGTCCCAACAACAAACCGTGGCAACATTCTGCCAAAGTTTACTTTAGGGAACCAATTAATTCATGGGGCTTCATTACAGAGGGGTTACTTAACAGGAGTGTAGGCACTCCTCCTCCGACCAAAGCCAGCAGGGATGATGGTGTCCTAACAGCCTCATGGGTGAAGTACCCCTAGTCTCCCTGGCATGCACATGACCTAGCCCTTCTCCCGGGCCAGGTGCAGAGTTGCCGGGTGGTAGGAAGCGGGTGAGGACCGAGGTGATAATCCCCTACCCCATCCTTCTGTGTAAAGGACAGTCACTTTGGACAACAACAACAACTGTCTGTGAGGATGTAGAGAGCAGGAAACCCTTAGACACTATGAGTAGAAGTTCAAATTAGCGAAGTCACTACAGAAATTCTCAGTGTGGAGAATTCTCAAAAGGCTAAAAGTAGATCTACCTACCATATATGACGCAGCTATACCACTCCTGGGCATATACATAGGATTCTATTTCCAAGTAGAGACATGTGCTTATCCACATGAGCAGCTGTTCTATTCACAATAGCTAGGACATGTAAACAGCCTAGATGTCCATTAACTGGTGAGTGGGTAATGAAAATGCGGTACCTATACAAAGGAATAATATCCGACTGTAAAAATAAAAATAAAGTTTACAGGTAAGTAGACAGAGCTGGAAAGCATTATTCTGAGTCAAGTAGCCTGGAACCAGAAAGGACACCACATGTTTTCAAACACATGTGGATCTTTGACCTTTAGGTTTGTGTGTTTAATTTGGAGTCTCTACAAAAACCAGGAAACCAGAAAAGGGCCATTGGTGGACAGGGTGGGGAAGGTCTCAATGGGGGGATGCTAGAACACAGAAGATGTGAAAGGGAAAGGGGGAGGAAGGGGAAGGGAGGTTTAAGTAGGGAAATGAGTAAGAAGGCAGAGAAAGGGATGGAGTGGAGGAGGAAGAACTAACACCCTACAGGTAGCACAAATTGGACTCAGCAGGTTATTTTTTAAAAAGGGGGGGGACACAAAATTGGTTGGGTAGGAAAGTAGGTGGATGTGGGGGTCTTTGGGGAGAGGAATGGGGGATGAGTGTGGTCAAAATACATTGCATGAAATTCTCCAAGAATTCATAAAAATACTCTATTTTAAAAAGTGAGGCTCGTGCTCGACAAAAGGAGTTTATACAGGATGTGAGGATCAACAGATGGGGACCATTTGGTGGCATCTTCAAGAATACCAACTCCACCTAAAGAACACCGGCCGTGAGAGACCGATGGTGAACAACTGGCTACGAAAGACATAGAGTAGAGGCAGAAAAAATATAAAGGAGGTGTTCCAGTTCCATCTCTCCCACGGCGATAAAATACCACGACAAAAAGCAACTTAGAGAAGGAAGGGTTTATTTGGCTTATAGTTCCAGGTCACGGCCTATGACACCAGGGAAGTCAAGGCAGGAACTTGAAGTAGTCCCATTGCATCCTCTGCGAAGAGAGAGAGAGAGAGATGAATACATACGAGCTCATTTATGCTAAGTCCCTCTCTACATTTTTACAGGTCAGGATCCTCTGCCTAGGGAATAGTGCCACTCACAGTGGGCTGAGTTTTCCCTCATCAATTAACAATCAAATAATATCCCCCACAGACCAATCTGAACTAAACAGTTCCTCATTAAGACTCTTTTCTCACGTAATTCCAGATGGTATCAAGTTAGCATTTAAAACTGTCACAGGAGAGGATTTAAGTTTTAGGTGCTCAACAATTTTAAATGTTACCTACAGGTCAAATTGGAAGAAACTTGAAAAGAAACAGTAGGATCTGCTGAATGCAAGAGGCCCTTGATGACCTTGACTTGAGTCAATTCAAAGGACCAATAGGGTTACAATCCCATGGACTACTCCTTATCATTCACTGACCTATATGGTCACCAACTTTACAGAAGGTAGCCAGAAAGCTTTCCACACAGCCTGGGGCTTCCCGCATCTCCTGACACCTCCACCAAGAAAGCGACCTCGTTTCTCAAAGACAAAACAGATTCTAGGTCACATCCCCCTGGAATGAGAGACCAACTGATGTGATTATCTCCAAGAGAAAGGGGGCACCCGCTAAAAGTAGAAACCAGTGCCCCAGAAGGGAAGACATCGGGGAACTTAAAAAGGGTCTCTGATAATTACCTGCCAAGATTTCAGAGTGAAGGGCATTTCCATGTGACAGCAAGAGGAAAGAGGAGGAGCTGGAACTTTTCAAAGGTTCTCATCCATCACTCATCCACCCAGCCACTCCACTCCACTTCACCCAAGGACATAATTCTGTTACCTACTCAACACTCATAATATGGAGCAGGCAGCCTCAGCTGAGAGCATGGAGAAAGGGAATTCTACGGTGTGTCCTTTATTATAAAATTCAGAGAGCTGACTTCTCAAAGAAAGGCAATTCCCCACTGAACTGAGTGAGCAAAGAAGCAGGGTATATAGGGAGATGGGTTCAGCGACACGGAGAACGCGTTCAGAACGAGTGTCTCTGGATGGTAAAACGAGAGGTGAATCAACGCCATTCTCTCCGTTGCGTGTTTCTGTGTTTTCCACGTCTTACAGTGTGCAGGCTTTAGTTCCATAGCACAAAAACCAGAGGATAAGGAGTGCATGGAAGAGATGACATCTGGACCACTGTATCACGAAGCCACTGCAGCCGTGTGGTCTGCACAAGAGCTGCCTGCACAGGATATGGCTGCTGGTCGATTGTCCATGGTCCACGCTTGTGTGGATATAGGTAATACTAATTATACTCAGTAGGATACAAATGAAAACAAAACAGAAAAAAGAAGACATGAAATTAAGAGGTGAGATGCAGACCCAGGAAGAGTTATGGGGTAGAGGGGAGATTCATAATCAAACTGTGCTTTATACGTACATGAGACTCTAAAAGGATGTATCTTAAAACATATCGGGGCCTTCAATATTTCATCTTAGATGAGGGAAGGGGGGCCCGTGGAGCCCCACCACCACCACCACCCTCCTGAGGGACTACTGGCAGTTAACTGCTGTTGGGGAAGGGATGTCATTTTCCTCAGGGGTGTGTTGTAAATAACATCCTGCCAAACGCTCGTGCACGCGGCTCTGATTAAACTCAGTATGTTGCACACAGGAAGAAGATACGAAAGGAGGGGGATTTATGGAGAGGACAGGGTCCAGCAGGAGATGGAGGGGGATTGAGAGAGGGGAGTGGGGTGAGAGAGACTAAACTTGATTACGTAAACTTATTTAACTATCAGGCTAATAAACAGACCGGTGCACATACGGCTTGAGGGCCGCTGCTGGCCTCCTGAACTCAGTCTCCCCTTTGCCTCACAGAGGTTCCCAGGCCCTCTCAAGTGCCAGATCCACGGTGCTCAAGTCTCTCCTCCAAAATGGTATAGTATGTACTTAGAACCCACATGTATCTTCCTGCATATGTTAAGCTGTCTGTACATGGTATAATGCATAGCACGTGGGTGCTATGTAAGTAGCTGCTAGACCGTCAGACATAGTGATAGTAGCTTTAAAATTTAGGGTCGGCAAGATAGATAGTTCAGTGGTTAAGTCCTTGCCTCAAAGCATGATGGCAGGAGTTTAGAACCCAAGACCTACATAAATGCTGGGCGTGGTGGCCTGCCTGTAATCCCCTAAACAAGCTGGCTAGTAGACTAGTCATGTGGATTAGCTCTGGATTCGATTGAGAGACCCTGCCCCATTGAACCAGGTAAAAGAGAAATGAGGAATGGTTCCTGACATTCACTTCAGGCTCCCCATGTATGTGCATAATGTACACCTACACATGTTTGTGCCTGCATACCATGACATACACACACACACACACACACACACACACACACACACATACACACGTATGCACAGGGAGAAAAAGACATCTGTACGTGTTCAGTTCAGACACAATGTCACAATGTATCCCTGCATTTCCTACCTGTAGCTGTCTGGATATCCAGGTGTGTAATCCACACAGAGCTGACTGGATAATATTAGGAAGCACTTTGGGGAAGTCACCGTTAATGTCTTAGAGACTGAGATCTGACCTCAGCCTATAATCAGTATTTCCTCTGAGACACCTTCTGTGCAAGGCACCTTGTGGCAAAATATCTGAGGGAATGAATGGAAGGAAGGAAACGTTTACTTTGATTCATACGTTCAGAGGTTTCTGTCCACGATTCATTGTTGTGTGGCCTCTGGCAAAGCGGAGCATCTTCAGAGGGAATGAAGGAATGAAAGTAGGGAATGAAGAGCTGCTCACCTAGTGTCAGCCAAAACAGACAGAGGATGGGGGCCAGGGACAATATCTCCTTCATGAGCATGCTCATTGTGACCTGCTTCCTGCTAGGCCTCCTCTCATGAAGTTCACACCATCTACTGACATTTCACTGAGATATGAATCTATCAATGGATCCATCCATTGATGACGTCAGGGCTCTCACACGTCAATCACCGTCCAAATGTCTGAACACAGCTCTGCTGAGAAACAAGTCTTCAACACACAAGCTTCTTGGGGAACAATTCAGAGCCAGGCCATAATAGCTATCAACCCAGATGTGAACCGTAGGCTTTAAAAACAGTCCAAGCAGGCTCAGCAGTTATGAGTATGCACTGTGCTCACAGAGAACCAAAGTTTGAATCCCAGCACCTATGTCCAGCAGCTCCCAACCACCTGTACCTGCAACTACAGGAGATCCAACGCCCTCTTCTGGCCTCCTGAGGCAACTGCACTCATTTGCACATATCCCTACACAATATACAAGCATTATTTAAAATAAAAATAAAATGTTTAAAAGTAGAGCAGAATTGGGGCTAGAGAGAAGGCTCACTGGTTAAGAGCACTGGCTAATTTTCCAAAGGACTCAGGTTAGATTCCCAGCACCCCATGCCCTGCTCACAACCATCTGTTAACTCCAGTCCTAGAAGATCCAAGGCCCTCCCTCACCTGACCTCTGCAGGAACCAGGTACACATGATGCACAGACAGACATTCTGACAAAACACCTAGACACAAGACATGAATACATTTCTTTAAAGGAAAAAAGAAGTCAAGCAGAAGATGGTTCGCCTATCTTCAGATGCGGAGAAGTTGGGTTAGAGATGTGTCTAAAATGGAACATTGAAGGAGTTCTTTCCTGGTAATCTTAAACTTGGTCAAAAGCCAGTAGTCCTGGAGGTCAGAGACCCTAGGGGAAACCTAGTATTACTGTTTTACTAAATGGGCTTACTGTCAAACCGCCTTCCTTATTTTGTTCAGTTGGTTGGTTTGGTTTGTGTTTTGTTTTTTCGAGACAGGGTTTCTCTGTTGTAACTCTGGCTGTCCTGGAACTCACTCTGTAGACCAGGCTGGCCTCGAACTCACAGAGATCCTGCCTCTGCCTCCCAAGTGCTGGGATTAAAGGCGTGCGCCAACACTGCCCGACTAGATATTATTTTTATGCCCTAAGCGGTGGAAAGTATTGAGTGTTTTAATTGTTCTGATGGCATTATAAACAGGATTGTATATTTGTTAAGGTATGAGTGTGCAGGTGCATATGTGTACACATGCATGTGGAGCGCAGAAAACTTTAAGTCTCTATCTTCAGATGTCTCTTCCACGTTTTTTTTTTTTGAAGGAGGGTCCCTCACTAGCCCAGACCTGATCCAAGTGTAGGATAGGCTGATGGCCAGCCAGCCCCAGGAACCCTCGTTTAAGCATCCTCAGTGATAAGAATCTCACCACCAAGCCAACCTGGCGTGTTTTCATGTGGGTTCTCAGAATCAAATTCAGGGACTGTGCTTGCCTTGCCAACTGAGTCACCTCCCCATCCAGCCCCAGGAATTGTATTGGGGGGGAGGTGTAAATATTTTTTTTTTATGTGAGTGTTCATCTGCATATACGCTTGCCTACCAGAGGAGGGCATCGGATCCCATTATAAAGGGTTTTGAGCCACCATGTGGTTGCTGGGAATTGGACTCAGAACCACTGGAAGAGCAGTTGGTGCTCTAAACCGCTGAGCCATCTCTCCAGCCCAGGAATTGTATTCTTAATTCGGTTTTTTGATAGGTCATTCCAAGAGTATAAAAATGCAATTGGGGGCCAGCGAGGTGACTCAGCTGAAGGCACTTGCTGGCAAACTTGAGTTTGATCCCCAGAACCTGATGAAAGAAGAAAACTGACTGATGTGGGCTGTCTTCACACATGCACGCGCGCGCGCACACACACACACACACACACACACACACACGTACATGATATGTGTATAGATTTGCAAACTACTGATACTAATATTAGTTCTGTGCGTGGATTCCCTAGGATTTTCCAAATGCAGGACCATGTCATTGCTAATAGGGATAGGTTGGTTGACATCGTTTCAAACAACAAAAGAAACGAGAGAGGAACTCCATAAAAAGAGGCTTCCTCAAGGAATACGGAATTGAATTTCCATTCATGATCCCTCTTCTCCAGCTTGCCGTTCCCCTCCCCCATCCCTGGAACGCATTCTGTATGGTTGTCCCTGTCGCCATGGTGAGGGGAACGCCGGACGCACAAATTCTAGCAGCCAGCAAAAACTGGTGTGTGATTAGGGGTGGGCGGACCCCTGTCCACTCTGTGAGGGGATCCCGGGTCAAATCCTGGTACCGAGTTAGAGACCATGCCTGTGTTGCTCCCTTCCACGGGCCGCGGCAAGGACTCGCGCGTCGGGGCTCCAGAATGGCGCCAGGCGGCCCACGCCACGTCTCGCAAGGCGCACCTCCTGACCGATCGCTGCGGGCAGGAGGCGGTGACCATGTGGCAGCCCAAGGACAGAGTGCTGGACCCGAACGTGGCGCACCACCTGGGCCGCGCCGCCTACATAGAGCCCTGGCGCTTCCGCGTGGAGATGCTCAAAGGCGGCGGCACCGTGGAGAAGCCCCCGCCCGGCGAAGGCGTCACGCTGTGGAAAGGGAAGATGAAGCCCCCGGCCTGGTACGCGCGCCTGCCGCTGCCCATGCACCGGGACGCGCGCGCCCAGCAGACCGCCGAGGTGGTGCACGCGCACGCGCGCGGGGCGCGCCTCACGGCCGCGCGCCTGGGCCGCGCGCAGCACCAGGTCAATGGGCAGCTGCGGCTGCTGCTGCGCCAGCGGGAGGCGACCGACCGCAGGCTCAGCGAGGTGCGCAAGGGCCTGCTCATCAACCATCAGAGCGTCAAGTTGCGGGGCTACCGGCCCAAGTCCGAGAAGGTGCGACCCTCCGCAGACAACACCTCCCATCTCCAGCGAGGACACCCCCCAGAATAGGGTTTCTATGCCTCCAAGTTCCAAAGTCTGAGACTTATCCCCGAAAGTGTTACGAAATTGGGGTCACAGTCTGTGCCCCCAAGAAACAAGGTTCGGCGCCCCGTCCTCTATAAGCCAACTATAGCAGCGAAATTAATAGTAAAAAGCAGAAAGGGTATTTAATCGATGAAGCTACCTCTCGAAGAGGGACAAAAAGATAAGTCCAGTGACCCTCTTCTGTCCATCTTCGCGGTCCTGGGTTACATTAAAGTTTGAAGAGGAAGCCACAAATGCGCACGCCTACGCGAGTCTGTCGTCCCACCCATCACACTGATCTTGTGTCTCAGCGCTTGTCTCTCCAATAAGATGGACTGGTCAGCTGTCAGTACTGTGTGAAATCCCTTTTGGGGATGAAAGTTTCTCCTCCACCTGGCACCAGGCCTTTCCCTTCTCCCAGCATGAGATATCTGGGGTGAATTCCAGTTTCCTGGGGTCCGTTGATAGTCAGATTGAAGGATTTAAGTGTCCCTTTAGAATACGTTCACTCCTGTTGGGTTGCTTCCAAATGATAAGATTCCCAGTCACTTTTCTCCCAATAGATAAACTGTTCCAAATTCAAATCCTGAGTCACCCTGCATGAAAACCTTCCCAAGGAGGAAAATCCACAGCCCCAGCTCCAAACATCAAATCACCTCTACCCTTGCTCCAACAGTTCCCCAGACCCACAGGGTCTGCCTTGACCACGACGGGCCATGATGCCCCAATTTCAGGGGAGAAACACCCTCAGACCCAGCTAAGGAGAGCACTTGATGATGCCCTGGGTCTTAGACCACCAGATGAACCACGCCCCACACAAGATGGAAAATAAAACCCCAGTGAGTGAGAACCCTTGCTATGCAAACATGAGAACCTGAGCTTGCATCCTCAGCATCCACATAAAAGCCAGAAATGGCTGAGCTTGTCTTTAGCTCCAGACTTGAGCACGGGAGATAGGTGGTATCCCAGGAGCTCACTGGCCAGGATGTCTCACCCAAACAGCAAACAGTTTCCTCAGCAAGCCAGCAAGTCATAGGCACTTGTTAAAAATAAATAAATAAATAAAAATCCCAGCACAACAGGGCCTCTGGGAGAGATCAAGTCTTCTCAGTGAGATTTCCAACAAATGAAATTCCTCCAGCTTCAAGCCCGTGCTCCTGTAGTTCACAGGGATGTGATGGCCATCTTTACTTTGAAAGATGAAATCTCCCTCCAGCCTTCTCCCTAATTCTCCCACTGTTTTCTAGATCCCGGACAAGGCTGACAGCATGCTTGTCTGGGAGAAAGAGGAACTGAAGACCATGAAGAGAAAGATGGAGAAAGACATGGAAAAATCGGAGACCTTGCTCAAGGTTAGGGGGTACCTGGAGAAGGGACCCTTGGATCCCTTATGCACAAATCGTCTGACCTAAGTTGGGCTGAATATGCACAAAGTACATTGTGTACATAATGAAACCCACTGTGTGATTTTAATATTTCCTAATGAGCCATTTTTAAATACAGCAAATAAATAGCCCTCTTCGCTTGATACCCAGCTGCTGGTCAATCCTGTCTACAGATCTCTCTAGGTAGAAGTTGCATCTGACCATTTTGTCCCTGTGAGCAAGCACAAAATCCCCACCCAAAATCTCTCTAGCACACAGTAGGGACTTGACAAGTATTTGGGTCCATGTAGGGAAGATATTTTTAAGTACCAGGGATTGAACACACTGAGTTATTTTACAGAACCGTTTCTTGATTATTTTTAATTATGTGCATATTGGAAGGGGAAGTTGTACATGTAGTGCCAGTGCCCCTAGGAAGCCAGTGGTGTCAATTATCACGGAGTTGGAATGGCAGACAGTTGTGAGCTGCACAATGTGGCTTCTCTCCTTCTACCTTATGAGTCCTGGGAATCTACCTCATGATATCAGGAGTAGCTGTGGGTGCCTTTACCTGCTAAGTCATGTTACCAGCCTGCAGTAGGCTTTTTCTTTTCTTTTTAAATTTTTTAATTTATCTTTATTTCGTGTGTATTGGTTTTCTGCGCTGCCTGCATGTGTGTGTGAGGGTGTCAGATCCTCTGGAACTGCCATGCGGGTGCTAGGAATCGAACCTGGGTCCTCTGAAAAAGCAGTCAGTGCTCTTAACCACTGAGCCATCTCTCCAGCCCCAGCAGGGCTTTTCTTAAAGGGTCAGATGACAAATGCCTTCAGCCTTGACTTCTGTATACCCAGTCATAACTACTCAAGGAGTCCAGAGCAGCATAAAGTCACCAGAGCCAGTAATAGGTTTATAGGGCTCAGGAACAGGCTTAAACATGTATCCTGATTAAAATACTTAATTAATTAATAAATTCTAAAGCAAGGCTCATACAGGCTGTAGTTTGCTAATCCCTTGGGGGTTGGGGTGGGGATGAGGGGAAGTCATGCGAAACTATTAGTTTAGTTCGGGGAACAGAGAGAAGAGGCACTATGAAAATGTGTGGGTTACTGAAAGCTTCTAGGTAGGAAGGACATTTACAAGGATAGATACATATGCAAAAAGACTTCTATTTTGATGAAGTTGGACCTCAATATAACAATGAGCGGAGTCAGCTTAGAGTCCCAGAGTGCTTTGTGAAGGGTTCACACACCCCCAACCCCCTCCAACCTCCAAGCTTAATTTCTTCCTTCTTTCTCTGGCTCTCAGGCTCTGGCCTCCTGCCGGGACAATCTGGACTTCTACTGTCAGGAAAGGCTTCAAGCTGTGGAACTCATGAACCAACCGCTGGACAAGGTTCTGGAGCAGGCTGGCCGCCACTCATGGGTGGACATCACCCGACCCCCAACTCCTCGGACTCAGGGACTGAAAACGCCTCCCCCTGACCCTGTGGGTGCATACACCCCAGGTAGGCCCCACAGGAAGATATCTGTTAAAACCACGGCCCATTTAGCTGTCCCTTAAGTACATAACCTTGCTTGGGCTCTTTCCCTGGACACTTCTGGCACCATTCATTCATACACAGGGTCTACTTCAAAAGACACAATTTAAATTATTCTAACTTAAAGCCCTTCCCTGGGTTTTCTCTCAATCCTTCTTCACCCATGACCCTTCACCCTTAGCCTGCCACCACCACAGAGAGGGAAGGAGGGAGATGGGGAGGAGACCACAAAGGGAGACAGAGAAATGTCAGAGGTCCCCATGTATGTCCCGTGCTTTCCCAGAATGCGCCAGGGCTTTGTTTGAGGCCAAGCGTTTGTTGATGGAGTCCAAGGACACCTTAGCAGAGATGGAAAAGAACGAGATGGACATCCAAAATCAACAACAGCAAGTCAGCGACCGCGTGTGCACCACACTGGCACAGAAGATGCGCGAGACCTTGGAGTTGAAGGTGTCCACGCAGCCTGGCTGGCTCCAGAGGGTGACCGCCTCTGGGAGTGGGTGGGTAAGAAGGAGACAACGGCCCAGTATGAGCCCCTTGTGAACGCCCCCCCTTTCCAGGAAAGAATGACCATGACTTTAGGGCTGATGAGAGGAACTATCCACCGGTGCATGAAATTCAATCAAGAGATGTATGTCACACGAGGCCTCATCAAGGTAAGGTCTGAGGGAGAATGAGCTATAGGAAGGGGAGCGGCAGATACTGGGTAGGCTCGGCCTCACTGTTGCCCACAACACCCTCTGCCAGGGTCCTCTGTTGAAAAGAGATCTGGAGGCTCGAGAGAAACTGAACAGACCCTTGGTTCGCATGTATCAGCGACACGTGGGTACCCAGCTCCCTGAGGCTACGCGCCTCGCCCAGGTATGTCCCCTCTGCGTCTCCCTAGGCCTGGCCATGTCCTGGTAAACTGCTTTCTCCAAGCACACGTGATCAGGGGAAGAAGTGCTCGCTGCATGTCTGCCTCTGAGAAAGGGCTTTTCACAAGCTGGTCTGGTTGCTAGGCCACACCCATTCATGGTTTGGCCTGCCTACAACCCAGCTCCGAAACTTTGTTTTATTTTTATTTATTTTATTTTTCTTCTTTCATACAACTTATACAATACATCCCGAGCCCCCTCCGCTCCTCCCAGTTCCCCCATCTTCCCGCTCCCTCAGATCTACCCCCACCCCCACACACAAACCACCCCCTCGCCCACCCCCGCTTCTCCCCAGAAAAGAACAGTCCTCCCAGTCCTCCCATTCAAACAAGGCATGGCATAACAAGATGAAACAAGGTGGAGCACTAATCCCTACATCAAGGGTGCACTAGGAAGAGCAAAAGACCAGGTCAAAGGGCCAGAGACTCCCCCACGGCAGCCTGTAGGAGTTTTGCAAGAACGCCAATCCCAGACAACCCTAAGATATAGTTAGGGGACCTTAAGGTTCCTTGTCTGTCCCTTCAGTCTTTGAGCCCCTAAGAGTGCTGGTCAGCTGACACTGTGGGGATTGTTCTCCTGGTGTCCTCCACCCCTCTGGTCTCCGCAATCCCTCCTTCCCCTCTACTGGGGGTTCCACAGCTCTGCACGATGTTTGGCCCTGGGCCTCTCCATTTATGAGCAGCAGCTCTGAAACTCTTAACATACATTGCTCAGAAGTGTTCCTGGTGCGGCCTGCTGTAAGAGCATCTCTCCGTCAGCCATCTCAGCCATTGATGGTTGTGTTTGTCTTTTGTTTTGTTTTCCACACAAACCTGGCTCAGCTGCCCCCCCCCACCCCGGACCCCTGCCACTGAGATCTACCTCCTTGGCTATACTTTTTCGCAAGTGAGGTCTTTCCAGGTGCACACTTGGCCCGAGTGTTGACACCAGGATAGAATCCTTTCCCCCTTCGTATACTCTGTACACGTGCCTGCTCCAGATAGCACCAACTTAAGGTTCTGGGTTTGACTCTTCAGTCCACCACCAGCACCACCCACTCCTTTCCCAGCACGGCCCCTCCCCACCCCAATACCGACCAACTCCCCCGCCCCCCATCCCGCGCGCGTGCGAGCGCGCGCAAGGCCCTACCTACTTCTACTCAATAGGACCCCACTCCTCCCCAACACAACCCACCCCTGACCAACACGACCCCTCCGTCTCGCCAGGACGGCTCCGCCCCACCCCCAAACAGCCCCACCTGTCCCAGCACCGCCTCGACCCTCCCCAGAAAGACTGCTAGCTCTGCCCAAGGCCTCACCGCTTCCTAAAAGCCCCGCCCTTCCCCACAACTCCCACGCCCCTCCCCAGTGCAGCCACACACCCCTTAAAGCACCAACCTCCCCTGCAAGGCCCGCAAGCTCCTTTGCCAGGCCCAGCCCCTCCGCGCGCAGCCTAGCCGCCGCCCCGCCCCGGCCCCGCCCCGGCGCCGCCCGGCCCCGGCGCGATCGCTGCTCCCTCCCCTCTCCAGGGCACTGACAAGCTGACGCGCCACAACTTGCAAATGGAAAAGAACTTGGCAGATCTGCGCAAAACCCACGACAACCTCGCCTGGAGCCTCAGCTGCAAAAAGATCGGACACGACGTGGACTACGATGTGGTGCGCCTGCGCCTGCGCCAGCGCCACCCTCACGTGTGCTACGAGCAGGCGCAGCGCCTGGTTAACGACTGGGACCCTGGCACACCACTGCGCAGCGCAACCACTACCTCCCCCAAGTGACCCCAACTGGCTTGGCCTTGGGCTGGGGCGGCTGGACAGGAAAGCCGGAGCTAGACGGCCCTCCCTCCCCTCTGACTCAGCTTCTCTCCAAACTCCCTCCAGCAGAACTATAATTAAATATAATATTGTCATTTATTAGGCACCTACTGTATGTCAATCACACCTCAAAACCTAATGTTTCCTTGAGTGAACAGGGTGAATTTGCCTTCAAATTGTTAGGATTCAAATCCCAGGTCCTTGGTTTCAAGCTGTGTGGCCTTGGGCAAGTCACTGTCCTTCTCTGACCTCAGTGTCCCCTGCCTGTAAAAGGAACGTTCCAGCACCTATCTTCAATGGTTGTGGTAAGAACAGAGGAGTCTATCAGTAAAAGGTCTCTAGCGTTAGCTGCTGCCTATTGTTTGTAACTTGAGGCAGAACCCGAAGTTGTTCTTAGCAGCTCCCCGTTACAGTTGAGGAAACTGAGGTATAAAGAGGAATATAAGCCGGTGGCCCAAGGTCACACAGGGTCTTCATCCATGACTATAGAGCGTGCCGTCTCAGCAAAATGCCTCTGAACTCTGTTTCTGTCCTCACCCCCCAGAAAGTACCAAGCCCCGAACTAGGTAGGCTGCAGCAGTGAGCCCAGTTGATAGAGCCGCTGCCCTCCAGGAGGCTCACAGATGCATTCCCTACAGCCAGAGGTATTCTTTGCGGAAATGCCCTTGAGTGGGCTGTCCACACCCAGTCTTAGCTCAGTTCTTCCTGTGTGCTCCAGTAACCGTGAATACCAGCAAAGAACTCTACTGTCTGTTCTCCCTAGACCCCAGGCTCCGAGATACACAGACAAGGGGGTGGCGATTATTGCAGTCACACTGGGTATCTGAATTCATGAATTCAACCAGTGTCAACTTGAAGACTCCCAGGACTCCTAGGGCTCAGACTATTACATCAGTACCTGTCAGACTCTTCCCCCGAACCAATCCAGAAGGAGCACACTCACCTGAAGGGAATTGTGAAGGGGGTCTTTTTGTTTTTGTTTTGGGCTTTCGGTTTCTTTTTGAGACACAGGGTTTCTCTGTTATAACTCTGGCTATTCTGTTCGGGAACTCACTCTGTAGACTGGGCTGGCCTCAAAATCACAGAGATCCACCTGCCTCTCCACAATGCTGGGATTAAAAGGGTGTGCCTCCACCACCAGTTTGCTTTTTCTCTTCATCCTCCTCCTCCCCATCCTTGTCTTCTTCTTCCCCTTCCTCCTCCTCCTCCCCACCTCCTCCTTCTTTAATGTATACTTGGGCATCTGTGTGAATGAATGACCACAGAGGCCAGAGGAGGTCATTAGATCCCTAGGGCTGGAGTCACAGACTATGGTGAGCCCCTCCCCTCCTTTGTTGATACTGGGAGCTAAGAACTGAATCCCCACACTCTTAACCGCTGAGCCCAACCGGATATGTAAAAATATGATAGCAGAACCTCACCAACTAGATTCCACATTTGTGCATTCCCCGCCTCAGAAAGAAAAATTTGTAACCCCCAATTAATACTTGTGAATCTTTTTGGGGTCATTTGTAGACAGTCACAGAGCAGGGAGTTTTCAGCCATTCTGACCCACCGCACACTCCCCTAAGGAGGGACAAAGCAGGAGGGACTCTGCCTCCTTGCTTCTGCCTATCCACTTAGCGCCTTGTGCTTTGCACTCCCATGCTTTCAGTTAATGGTTTCACTGTGTCAGACGCCCTCCAGAGGGAGTGCTGAAGCACTGTCCAAGGTCCCTAAGTACAGAAAGGTCATGGAGTGTCTTAAAGGGAAAAGAAAAAAAGAAGAAAACATGCTGCAAGATGTGTTGGCACAGATCTGTCTTCCCAACATCTGGCCAGAAGGAGGAGGATCAAGAGTTCAGGCTCAGAGGCCTGGAGACATGGCTCAGCAGTTAGGAGGACTGGCTGCCGTTCCAGAGGTCCTGAGTTCAATTCCAGCCACATGGTGGCTCACAGCTGTCTATAATGGGATCAAGTGCCCTCTTCTGGTAAGCAGCTGTGTCTGCAGATAGAACACTCATATAAATCTTTTCTTAAATATATATTTTATCTTTTTATTTTACGTACATTGGTGTTTTGCCTGCATGTATGCGTGAGGGTGTCAGATCCCCTGGGACAGGAGTTACAGACAGTTGTGAGCTGCCATGTGGGTGCTGGGAAATTGAACCCGGGTCCTCTGGATGAGCAGCCAGTGCTCTTAACCATTGACCCATCTCTCCAACACCAAAATAAATAAACCTTTAAAAAGAGAGAGAGAGAGAGAGTTCAGCATCTTCAGTTACACAGCAAGCTCAAGGCCAGACCAGACTACAAGAAATCATCCCTCAAAAAGCAAACAAAAAGAAAAAAAGAAAAGAAAAATGAAAAAAAAAAAAAAGAGGCTGGACTCAAGGGCCCAGAGAACGCTGCAGGAGAGGAGGTAGAAAGGCCGTAAGAGACAAAGGATGAGGTAAAGGGCTAAGGAACACCATCTTCTGGACAGGACAACTGCAATCATGAACTCACACCAGCGGCAGCAGCCTGCAGCTAGCCCTACACAAGATGGAGCCTGGTAACGGTCAGAGAGGGATTCAAGGGGCCCCACTCCTCCCTGCGGAGCTAGCAGCTACTGACAGATTCACGGAGAAAGGGAGTCAATGTTTTAAATTGAGTACCCACTGAAAATCCCACCAGGCACCAGGGGCTGGTTCTAATCCAAAGGTCATACAGACAGCTCTGGTTAAACTCGCTGGGTCACAAAACAAAACAAAAAACGAAAATCAGTCTTTGAAGAGAGTTGATAGGGATGGAGGGAGATAATAGGGATGGGGAGATCAGAATGCATCATATACCTGTTTGAGACCGCCAAGTGAGGACCCAAGTTCAGGTCCCCAGGCAGGCCAGGCAATTCGAGTAACCTCTGTATAACCTCAGAGCTGGGGGCCTGACACAGACTCATCCCGGGAGCTTGCTGGCCAGCCTATTTAACCAACTGGTAAGCTCAGGTTCAGTGAGAGATTCTGTCTCAAAAAGTAAAGTGGAGATTGACGGGGGGAGACGCATGATGTCGATCTCTGACCTCCACACGCGCACACACACACGTGTGCACATGAACCATATCTGCTCACACGACACACATTCATATACACTAACACACACATAAGAAGAAAGATGGATTCGTGTCACAGAAGCTCCGTTCAGGCAAGCATTACACCACTGTTCACTGTAAACACAGCAACAATTCTCGTGTCCTGAATAAAGCACCTTTACACAGAAGCCAAAAACAAGGTTGGGTGTGGATTAATTGATTAAAATGTGGTTAAAGGTTCACAGGAATCTCACCCTTTGCTGATCCAGTGCTCCAGGGGCTTTCTAAAGCACAGCTATGGTGACTAACAACAACTGTTTTTACAAAGATACAGGCTGTGTGCCGGAAACCTTCAGCCACAGCACAGTTCCAACCTACTATTAACTGTGGGTTTTTTTGTTTTGTTTTGTTTTGCTTTTGTTTTTCCACAGATGGGTCTCAAGGACCTGAAGCAAGAAGCTGTTAGGAAACTCTGCAGGGTGGACCCCACTGGCTGCTGTTCCCGATGGGTAGGGCCGCATGTCCTTTAACGCTGTGGCACATCCTTCTGTGTGCACGGGTCTGCCTGTGGATTCTCAGAAGCCACCCTCAGGGATGCAAATGTTCTTTTTTTTTTGCAAGTGATGCCTTGCCCCACGGCTTGCAGGCTACCACCCTCGTCCTTGCTGACACAGGTTTGTCATCTCACCTTACACAATGTTCCCAGGCAGCATTTGCACAATTCCACCACAGCCTCAGAGGTGACAGCTGCTTCCCCAGGGGTGACTTCCAGGTACTCCGTGAGACACTTATATATTTGGATGACAAATACATGGAAAAATGTGCCATGCCCTCAGCAGCCAAGCCTGACGATCTGAGTTCAGTCCCTAGGACCCACATGGTAGAGGAGAGAACCAAATGCCACATGTTGCCCCTCTGACTTCCAAATGTATACTATGGAATGTATGTATACATGTCCACACACATGCACACACAAAATTTGTGTGTAGATGTGTGTGTGTGTGTGTGTGTGTGTGTGTGTGTGTGATCAAGGATATGGAAGAAAGGATGTCATACACACCATTGGTGGAAATGTAAATTAGCATTAGCTATAAATAGTATACAAGATTCCTCAAGAAATTAAAAACAAATTACCATGTGATCCAGGGGTCTCACTTCCAGATATTTACCCAAAGGATATGAGCCAGGCGTAGTGGCACACGCCTTTGATCCCAGCACTCAGGAGACAGAGTCAGGTAATTCACTGTGAGTTCAAAGCCAGCCAGGGCTACATAGTGAGACCCAGTCTCAAAAAGGAAAAGGAGGGGGCATAAAATTCCAGCCTGGTTCATACCTAAGAGTCCCTCCCACACTGTAGAGACTGAAGCAGGAGGATTGCCATGAGTTCAAGGCTGGATGGTGCTACACGGTAAGACTATCTCAAACAAAACAAACAATGACAACAACAAAAGAAAACAGCAATGTAATAATAATAAAAATAGAATGCACAGTAAGTAATATTTATACTACACACTACATTACATGCTATATATTGTTACGTAATATTAAAAATATTAAAATTCCATATTCATCATTGCATCAATGCAAGTTTTTCTCCCACTCTTTACTGTAGTGAAATAAAATTTTCTAGATCAGACACTTTGTAGAATTTTTTTTTCGTGTAAGGGTGTGCACGGGTGTGTGGGGGAGGTATACATGTGTGTAGTGTGGATGTGTGTAGAGTAGGGTGTGTGGTGTGTATATGTGTATGTGTACGTAGTGTGGCCTGTCTGTGAGTGTGTGTGTGTGTCTGTGTGTGTCTGTGTGTCTGTGTGTATGTGTGTGTGTGTCTGTGTGTCTCTGTGTGTGTCTCTGTGTGTGTCTGTGTCTGTGTCTGTGTCTATGACTGTGTGTGTGTGTGTGTGTGTCTGTGTGTCTGTGTGTGTGGTGTGTGTGTGTGTGTGTGTCTGTGTGTGTGGTATGTGTGTGTGTCTGTGTGTGTCTGTGTGTGTGGTGTGTGTGTCTGTGTGTGTGGTGTGTGTGTGTCTGTGTGTGTATGTGTGTGTGTCTGTGTGTGTGTGTCTGTGTGTGTGTGTCTGTGTGTGTGTATGTGTGTCTGTGTCTCTGTGTGTCTGTGTCTGTGTGTCTGTGTGTGTGTATGTGTGTCTGTGTCTCTGTGTGTCTGTGTCTGTGTGTGTCTGTGTGTGTGTATGTCTGTGTCTGTGTGTGTCTGTGTGTGTGTGTCTGTGTGTGTCTGTGTGTGTGTGGTGTGTGTATGTGTCTGTGTGTGTCTGTGTGTGTGTCCATGTGTCTGTGTGTGTGTCCATGTGTCTGTGTGTGTGTGTGTGTGTGTGTTTGTGTGACACAGGGGTGGGAGAACATATGTTTGCTTGCAATGGCAGGCATTTGTAGGACAGAGGACAATTTTGCGGAGTTGTTTCTATCTTCACCGGGCTTGGCGACAGGCTTTTCCTCTAAGCCGTCCTGGAGACCCCAGCTCAGTGGGTTTACAAGCACTAGCACTGCTACACAGTTGTCCCCCAGCCCCGCTCAACTTAGCATCTGTAGCACAGACACTCCAGACGCACTTGACAAGTCCCTCTCCTCCTCGCCCAGCCCCCAGCAACCCCATTCTTATTCTCCGCAATTTTGATTTCTCAGAACCTGCTATGGAGAATATCATACATGTATTAAAGAGTATGTGTGTGTCTGTGTGTGTGTCTGTGTGTGTGTCTGTGTGTGTGTTTGTGTGTGTGTCTGTGTGTGTGTGTCCCTCTGTGTGTGTGTGTCTGTGTGTGTGTGTCTTTCTCTCTCTCTCTCTCTCTCTCTCTGATTTTTTTGAGACAGGATTTCTCTGTGTAGCTGTCCTGGAACTGTCCTGGAATTCACTCTGTAGATCGATCTTTTCTCTTTTTTTAGATAGAGTCTCACTATGTTGGTCCAGATTGGCTACCTTAGTCTCTGAATGCTGGGTGGACAAGTGTGCACCACCCTGCCTCTTGTGTACACCAGTTGGTAGACAACATACCAGTTGCATCTTTAATCCTCCCCATTCCTCTGACTCGGATCCTCTTAACTGCAGCAGAAAAGGATCCTGGGATTATATTGGACTCACTGGTGTAATCCGGAACCATCTGTCCATCTTAACATGCTCAAAGGTCTGAGATTAAGGGACTATTAAGGACATGTTCAGCCATAGATGGAACACATGTATCACACACACACCCCCGCCAGGGATCAGGAAACCTTACAAAAGAAGGAGCAAAAAAAATGGGGAGAAATGTTTATGAAAGGTGGGTGGCATAAGATGGTGGGGAGAGGATGGCGGGAGGAAGGTGGTGGGGGAGAAGGTGGGGGGAGAATGGGGAGAAGTAGTTGTGAGGCCCCAATGAGGTCTCTTGCAGAAAGCAATCATGCCTCTCCCAGTTCTCCCTGGCACATAGCAGACATCAAGTCAATGTTTGTTTAATACATAACTGAAAAAGCAAACAACTTAACCTGGAGTTCACAAGGCGTTTTTGTGTGCATTGTGTGATCAATTCTCCTTATTCAAATCAGAATGTTCCTTCTGCAAGCAACCACCTGACCCACCAGCGTGACGCCGCATACCTGCAATACCAGTCAATTGGGAATCTGAGGCAGGAGGATCGCACATGTTCCAGGCCAGTCTGAGCTTCTTGCAGGTTGGATACATAGCAATAGCGGGGAGTGTGGGATTGGAAGCCGCACAGCTTCAGCTGGGGCAAACTGCAGACCTGGGCTCCTCTGTCTCCCTGGGTTGTCTTAGGCTACTTACTTGACCTCTCTGTACTGTTGTTTGTTTTTTCCTGGCCTGAAAAACTGAAGCAGATTTTTTTTTTAATGCCTCTCTCGTCAAGTTACCATGAGGACGCCCTAAAGTCACGTTGTAGGTGAGGTCTGCTGTTGGAGAACATTTGAAAATATCTTCAAATGTTGTGATTACTAATTATTGTGTGTGCATGCCCCTGTGCCTTTTAAGATGACCGCTGTGCTGCAGCTTTCAGGGCTGGCGGGACCTGTGATTTCTACAGCTGAAAAAACCTGCTTTTATCATTGTAAACGGATGATGCTTCCTGTCGGAGGACTGCTCCCTATACCTGTCCAAAGATCATCAATAGAGTCATTGAAGCTGTGCTCTGAATTTGTTGAGGAAGTCTGGTGGCACTCACCCCAGCCTCAGGCAACAATGGGAGTGAATCGTTACTGCTGGGCTTCGAGCTCCCCCATCTTAAAGGTGTCAAGGCTTGGCTGCCGAAGGGTTGTGGATTAGTCAAGCTATGAGATTTCTTTCATCATGCAACCTTGAGATCAGAAAGGAGGAATTTTGATTTAATAAATGTCTTGAGGATGGGGGCAATCAGGGTCAGCAGTTGAAGGTGGTGCTCGCCATGGTGCTATTCCCTCTGCTGTGGTCTTGTATAAATGAAAATGTCTCCATGTTTTTATTTATTATTTATTTATTTATTTATTTATTTATTGGTTTTTCAAGGCAGGGTTTCTCTGTTGTAATTCTGGCTGTCCTGGAACTCACTCTGTAGACCAGGCTGGCCTCAAACTCACAGAGATCCACCTGCCTCTGCCTCTCGAGTGCTGGGATTAAAGGTGTGCACCACCACCTCCCGGCTCTTTGTTTTTATTAAACCCTCATTGGATGAATTACGTGCAACAGTCTTCATAAGCAGGAGTGGACAGAGTCTCCTATTTTCCTTTGTTCCTTAAGAGATTAAATTCACACAGCAAATTCAGTAACCTTGCAATGCTGTGAAACCATCATCTCTGTCTAATTCCAAAGCATTGTATCACACTGAAGAGAAGACTCTCTACCCACACCCAGCACTCCTTATTTGACTCTAGGGAAGACGCATAACGTTGGAGGGGATACTTTGTGAGGTAGTGAGCTCCCCAGCACGTGAGTAATCAAGCACACTGTCGCAGGTATGCGGCAAATGAAAAGTAGGTTTAAAACAACGCTTCTGCGGAGTTTAAAACACCAGGCACACGTTCTGTAAAGTGGGCCTTAAGTCCCATCAGATCGCTGTTAAGTACCCCCATAATGTTGGTGACACTACTGCACTGATGGCTGTATCTTGCCAGGACAGTCATTAGTCTGACTATAAAGTTACTAATACCTAGTATGCTTGTGTGAAATTACCAACTAAAGAATAAATGAATAAAAACAATGTCTCTGGATTAGGTGTGTTTGTGGTACCTGGAGACATTTGGCATCTGAAGATTTGTTTGGCTGTCACAATAGCAGGTAGGAGAAAGATGCTGATATTCAAGGAGTCAAGAGAAGAGACACTGCTAAGTGTCCTACAGTAAACAGGACACCAGTCTGCTGTGACAGAGAAACACTCTGCCAAAAATGTCAACCATTCACACCATTAACCTAGTCAAAAACCTATTGCTCAGTGGGTCATGGGCCTGGGGGAGATCCACTAAATGGTTTTGTTAAATGGACATGCTCTCAATGTTTTCTAAATATGTCTGTCTGTGACCATAGATTAGTGCTTCCGAGAATCCCTTTGCAGCGGCCTACAGTTGTTGCAAAGATTCATCACTGGTCCGGGCACTGAAAATAAGTGAGTGTGGTCTGCTCAGCCCTGAATGCAACAGTTATATCCTCCTAGAGCTTAGGGGACTTTGACGAAGAGGGGCAGAAGGAATGGAAGCAATGTGTCTTGTCTTCTAGACAAGATACCGCTGTCAGGATCTGAACTCACCTCAGCTGTGGGCTTCTGCACAGGATCAAATCGATACAACCTGTCAGCATCTAGTCAGCTGGCAGGCAGCACTAATCGGACTCAGAAAGAGGAGGAGGAGGAAGAGGGAGGGGACATGCTTGGGAGTGTCTGAGGGGTTCAGAGAGGGAGCTGAGAAAGGGCTGTACACACGTACGAAATTGTCAAAGAATAAGTAAAAGATGTTTTTGATGCGAACTGTACCAAAGTTGAACACCCCTGAACTGAACCTTGTGCCTGAAATGTTCCCCACAGGTTTCCATATCTGAACTTTTGATCCCCAGCTGATGGAGATGTTCTGGGAGGCTGAAGAATCTTTGGGACATGGACTCCAGGCATCAGAAGTAGAGCACTGGGGCTGGACCTTAGAGAGTTGTACCCACCTGAATCGACTGGAATCTTCTGAACACAGTAGCTGCCAACTTCACCAGATCAGTAGTGCCTACCTATACAAATCTGTCAGGTTGGGCTGACTGAGTATTGGCATTTCCTCATAGAAGGAGGGGTATGAAGGGCCACCAGACCCTCACCTGAAACTCTAGCTGCTCCTCTGAGTCATTTGTGTGCAGTTCTGCCCCAACTGCATGAGGTCTTGGGGACTCCTAGGTTCTAGAGTAAATAGGCTGGAGTCAACTACGCTTTTATAGGCAACCCTTCACCCACGCTCTGCAAGTAAGCCAGCAAATTTACTGGTTCCCCAGGACCAACTTTGGTGCAATCATACTTTGATTTGTTGTTGGGATTTTATGAAAAGGGGATGTGGGAGGGAGCAGATGAAGTCCCGAGCAAACGCGTATTGTTGATGATGTCAAAGACAGCAATGCCTCAGACGGCATAGCCTTCCCCAAGTCAGTTTCAGGGGCATAGGCAAAGCCTTTCTCTGGCATACGAGCTTATGTTGACAGTGTGTGCAAATGCAGCAAGGGCAGATTCCCCTCCCAGACAGCTGCAACCTGACACCGCTCCCCTACCAGGACCTAAGGAGACCAGCTAAACTCTCCTCTTTGTGTTGTATGAAAGAAAACACCAAGTTTCCCAGTAGCACAGTAGGTGCTTTCCTTCAGAGCCAGCACTGCCCACATAATCAGTCATTAGAGATTCAGGCCTACCGGGGCTGGAGAGATGGCTCGGTGGGTAAGAGCACTTGCAGCCATGCATAAGGAACAGAGTATCGATGCCAGCATCAACCTAAAAAGCTGGGCGTGGCCACATGCACACCTGTAACGCTCGAGCTGTGGGGGGGAGGGCAGAGAACGCGGTTCACTGGGACTTGCTGGCCATCAACCTAGCTCCAAGTTCAGTAAGAGACCCTGTCTCAAGGAAATAAAGTGTTGAAAGATAGAGCAAGACACACACATCCTCCTCTGGCTTACACATGCACACACACACACACACACACACACACAACAGAGATTTAAATGAAAAGTCAAAGGAGTTCTATGCAAGGCAAGAGCGATCTATAGGAACAAAAGATGGTTATATGGGGAAAGAAAGGCAAAACATCATGTTATTTTTCGTGAGAAATATACACACATGTCATATATATACAACACGCATATGTACCTGCATATATATACATATACATGTGTACGTGTGTGTGTGTGAGTCTATATATACACATACATATGGCATGAAAGCAGAAGGGAAGCTTTTATGGGGAAGAGGAACATGGAGGGGTCCAAAGGAGGGATGAGAGAGAGTTATGGGATTCAAGCAGAAGCAAAGTACAATGATATGCACGTGTGGAGACACAATGAAGCCTACAATTCCGTATGCCAAAAATCTGATTTAAAGAACAAATTCAAAACTATCCTGCCAGCCGGGTGGTGGTGATACACACCTCTAAACCCAGCACTCGGGAGGCAGAGGCAGGCGGATCTCTGTGAGATTGAGGCTATTTTGGTCTACAGAGCGAGTTCCAAGACAGTCAAGGCTACACAGAGAAATCCTGTCTCGAAAAGTCAAAAAAGAAAAAATTGTCCTGTCAGTTAGTATGGAACTGTCAGTCACAGGACAGCCACATCATCCCCTGTGGAGAAAAGACTTTCTGCAAGTAAGGCCCCTGAAATCCCTTGTCCAGCAGTAATTTTCCATCTAGGGTTGTTTTTCGTTGTTGTTTGTTTTTTGTATTTTGGGGTTTTTTGTTCGTTTGTGTTTTGGGTTTTTTTTGGTTTTGGTTTTGGTTTTGGTTTTTGTTACATTTGCTTTTTTTTTTGGTTTTTGTTTTTGTTTTTTGTTTTTTGTCACTGAATTCCCTCCCCGTCTTTCCTCACCCATTTCTGAATACACAAACATGTTTGTGACTCTTAGATGTAAGAATAACCACAATGGCCGTGTGGTACTAACACACAATAATTATACTTTTATCTCCATCTCGTGCCTCATGAATAGTCAAGACTCCAGCTATTGCTAATTGCTCTGAAGTCATCACATCCTACAGATCCCTGAACTGGGACCTCCCTGGAAGACCTGTCTCAGCCTATGCCTAGTATCCGCCTCTGGCCACCTATCCACCCTCTCCAGCAAGGACCGGGGCCTGCGCAGAGGGAAAAACCAGTGCCTTGAAGATAGCAGGGTCTTGTCCACATCCTTCAGATAGGTGTGTACAGCTGCCTCCCAGGTCAGGGGTGTGAGTCATTTGATCTAAGATCAAGGGCTGATGGAGAGGAAATGATGGATACAAGAAGCGTCTTACGGGAGAGGTGGCTCAAGGGTTAAAGCACTTGCCATGGAAGACTAAAGAATGGAACTCCATCCCCAGGAATCCACATAAGTCCATGCTGAATGGTTGAGGCAGTCCAGTGTGATTCCAGTCTTGGAAGGCAGAGACAAGGGGATCCCCAGAGCAGGCTAACAAGATCAGCCATCTCGGCTAGCTCTGAGTCTGATTAGGAGACCCTGCCTTAGTAAATAAGGTGGAAGAGGGATGGAGGATGATTCCCAACATGGATTTGGGGCTTCCACGTGCACATACATACATGTACACACACACACACACACACACACCACACACCAGTGGAAAAAAGAAAAAAAAGTACTAGGGATTCCAACACATCCAACGATCTGTTCTAAAGAACAGAACTTCCCTAAGTGTTTTAGGCAGATCAACCCCAGGTGGGTCTCAGTAAGGTGGGTATCCGTATCTTTTTTTTTTTAACAGACTGAGAAACTGAGTCACTGAAGCCAGCAGGGTCAGGAATCCGAGCCAGCTCGCTGCACTGTAAGGCCTCTGCCCTCTTCCGTTGTGCTTCCCTCTGTCTTCTACTCAGTTGCATGGCTGCTACAGAGCTAAGCTTCTCTCCTCATTATACCTGCAAGAGCACACACCATCTTTTCTTCCTTTTCTTTGCATCTGTGTGCAGTGTACGTGTGTGTTACGTGCACACGTCGACACGTGTACATACTCCTGTGCACCTGCAGAAACCAAAGGACCCTGGGTGTCTGACTCTATCACTCTCTACCCTATTCCTCGGACACAAGGTCTCCGACTGAAACCGGAGCTAGACTGCTGGCTGTCAAGCCCCAGCGATGCCACACAGCACTGAGGTTACCAGCATGCTTGCAGCCACACCCAGTTCTGCACTCGGGCGCTTGGGATTCAAACTCAAATCTTCAAGCTTGTGCCGAAAGCTCTCTTACCCACTGAGCCGTCTCTCCAGCCCATCGCCTCAAAATTCACATTCTTTTTCCTCCTTTTATTCATATTTATTTATTTATTTATCATTATATATATATATTTATATATATATATATATGAAACTCAGATTATTAATAAAAAAAAGTTGCACGTGTTTTTCTGAGGAAGTTGTTACACAGCTCTTAGCCGTTTTCAAGCCCTTGTGTTTAAAATTCTGAGAGGGACTAAAAGGTTTCCCTCTGGTGACAGCCAGGTAACGAAAGACCCACCCCAGGAGTGCTTGTTACAAGCATGAGGTCCTGTATTTGAACCCCCAACACTCACTCAAAAAGCCAAGGGTGGTTGTGCACTGACCTGTACCCCTAGTGCTGTGGGAAGCAGAGACGTGAGGGTCACTGTGGCTTGCCAGCAGCTAGCCTCGCTCCAGATTCAGTGAGAGACCTTTGTCCTCAGGTGGAGAGTCTTGGAGCGACAAATCAGACACTTCTCTGGACTTCATGTACGTATGTATGGCCCTCACACTCATACATAAAGAAACACCCGTCCTACTTGAACTACAGGTATTCTGTGTCCTTACGAACTGCATGCATCATGTACATAGGCCGACCGATCGATCACGGTGTACGGCAATCGCGTACTGGGATGTCAGCCTGTACCGCATGCACGCGTAATCACACGTGTCCCTTAAAAGCACCATGTGCTTTTTATACAAGGTAAAATATGTGCTCTGGCTTCCTTGCTGTGATGAGACATCAGCCCATCTCTGCAGAAAACTGCCAATACAATACAGGAAAACAAGCGACTGAAGAATCAAGTTGTGTCCCCCCCCCCCCACACTCCCATCCCCTGGTGGCACAGGCCTCTGATCCCAGCCGTGCTAAGAGCTGAAGCAAGAGGACTGGAAACCTGAAGACAGCCTGCGCCACTTAGTGAGGCTTTATCTCAAAAGGAAAAAAAAAAAAATCAGTATTTTCACAGCTGGAGATATAGCTGAGTGGTAGGGGCTCTTGCTTAGCGTGTGCAATAATGTCCTGACTAACTGATGGAAAAAGAAAAGAGAGAGGGGAGGGGAAGAGGAAGGAAGAAGGAAGGAAGAGGGGGCAAAGGACAGAGAAGAGGAGGGGAGGGGAGGAAGGGGTTAGGACAGAGGGAGGGGAGGGGAGGAGAGAGAAGGGAAGCAAGTTTTTCACCCAATAATAATGACTTCTAAGTGTTGCAATTAAATCTTTTTGTAACTTTTTTCTGGTTTTTCTAGACAGAGTTTCTCTGTTGTGACTCTGGCTGTCCTGGAACTCGCTCTGTACCTTTATTGTAAATATGTGTGGTCATAAATACCAGAAGGAATATCTAAAAAATACAATGCTCCACATAAAGGCCTGGAAACTTACAGCCACACAGCTGCCCTTCTCTTTGATCATCCAGCTGCTGCGTCTTGCAAAACTTCCACGTGTTCAGGGAGGACGCGAGTGCCCCGGGCACTTGGGTGTCTTCCCAGGCTGCTGCTGACAAAATCCTGCTTAACAAGACGCAACCTCCTCTTGCCGGTGCTGGTGCTGTTTGCCCTTCAAGGCAGCCTGGGATGACTGAAAGCTGCCCCAGTGTTGGAACAGCACCACCCCCTTCACCCCTTTCCATCACCGTCACCAGGCATGCATCTCTCTTCCTTGCTAATGATACAGGGGAAGGGGTCAGGTCCTGATCTGCCGGAGTCATCCGATGGCGACAGTACAGGCTGTGTGCGGGGACACGAAGATTGTCTCCAGAGCACACAGATACCCAAGTGGTAGATGATAAGTCCCTTGTACAAAACATCTCCAGAGGGCCAGAGAGGTGACTCAGTGGGTAAAAGGTAACTGCCACCGGTCCTGGCCACCTGGGTTCAATCCTCCAGACCTACATAGCAGAAGGGAATCGACTCCCGAAAGTTGTCCTCTGACCTTCACACACCGAACACTAACGGTCATGTGTAAATAAATAAATGCAATTTTAAAAAATCAAATAGCGTTGTGCCTGTGTACAACGTACAGGGAGCCTTCGATATTTTGGGTTTGGTTTTTTGTTTTTTTGGATTTTCAAGACAGGGTTTGTCTGTTGTAACTCTCACTGTCCTGAAGCTCACTCTGTAGCCCAGGCTGGCCCGGAACTCCATACGTAGCTGAAAACAACCTTGAATTTCTGATCCTCTGCCTCTATCTACCTCCCAGTGCTGAATTGTCAAACTTGGGGCTCCATGCGCACTAAGCAATCACAGCCCATCCAGACGGCTTTTACATTGTATTTTTGTTTCTCTGTGTGTGTGTGTGTGTGTGTGTGTGTGTGTGTGTGTGTCTGCGTGTGTGCCACACTTTTGGGGGTGACTGCGGAGACTAGAAGAGGGGGTTGGATCTCTTGGAGCTGGAGTTACTGGTGGTTGTGAGCCTCCACGTGAGGGAGGGAGAAACTCCAGTCCTGTGCCTGCCTTCTGTAGACTTGGAAGTATCCCTGGGTTCTTTATACTCAGCTGTAAATGGTATGGAGAGTTGTGTGCCAAACACATATTCAAATGCAGATGGTATAGAGAGTTGTGCGCCATCGTCGATGGCAATGAGAAAGAAAAAGGAACTCTGTGAGAATTTCTGTTTCTATTAAAGCTCAAGATTAAACTTATCATCTTGTGCATGCTAAATTCATGCTGAGCTTTAACCTCAGCCCTTTTTCAAAAAAAAAATTTCAAATCATATATTAATACAAAGATATTTATTGATTATAATCACTCGATATTATACAGAATTTTCTCTTTTTTCCTTTTACTGAAAATGGACTTTTTCTCAGGTTATATATCCTGCTTACGATTTCTCCTCCCCCTACTCCTCCCGGTTCCTCCGTACCTCCTCTGCCATCTGGATCCACTCCCTTTGTCTCATCAGAACACAAACAGGCTTCTAAGGGATCACAATATACTATAACACGGTATGACAAAAACAAAAACCGACACATCGGAATTGGACAGAACAAACTAGCAAAGGGAAAAGAGCCGAGGAGAAGCCAGGGGAAACAGAGACCCAAACATTCACATATTCAGGAATCCCATAAAAATGCTAAACTGGAAGCCGTAAGACATTCTCCAATGGACCTGGTGCAGGCCCGCGCAGGCCCTGTGCGTGCTGCCTCGGCCTCTGTGAGTTCATAGGAGCTTTCACCATGTTGGTTTATAAGGCCTTGTTTGCTCGGTGTCCTCCATCCCCTCTGGCTCTTACACTCCCAGCCCTCTCTTATTGCTTACTTTGAAGCAGTTACCCAGACTGACCTTGAACTTGTGATCCTCCTGCCTCAAGTAGCTGGGATTGCAAGTAGCCTGTGCAGTCAGCTCCAGTAACAATGCCATCACCTCTACCACCACCTCCTCCAACTTCTTTTTCTTTGTAAAAATATTTTTCACTTTTATTGACTATTATTTGTGCATGTGAGTGTGTGCTTGTGTTCTCAGTGTGCGTGGAGAGCTCAGACAACAGTTATTGGTTCCTCTCCTTCCACCACGTAGGCCCTGGGGAATTGAACTCAAGTCCTCAGGCTTGGCAGGAAGCACCTTTACCAGCTGAACGAAGCATTTACTGGTCCCTCCTAAATATTTTCAATCAGCGGTTAGTGAGACCCAAGGATTCAGGAGCCGTGATAGAGTGGGCTGGGGCACACTGGGACATGACTAAGCCAAGCTAGCAAGCACACCCATCGCTTTATCAGCTTATCGCTGGAGAATGCAAGGCTGGATTATCCACTGTCTGGGAGTCGTGCAACCAGTCACTCCGATGTGCTCCTCCCCTCCCACTGTGGCTCTGAGATGTTGGTCAAAGGGTACAAAGTTTCCAGGTTCTGCTGTCAACTCTGAGCGTGAATGTCAATCACTTCCTGATATCAAGACAGTGATGAAGGATATCAAATATGACACAAGGTGATATTTGATTCCACCAACCCACGATACACAGCGTGGCATTTGTGTCTGGCTTCTGTCGCTGGGCATATTTCCAAGGTTTATCCACATAGTGGCAAGGATTAGAGGCTCATTCCCTCAGCCCTACACCCCACCTTATACTTTGAAGCAGGTTCTCACTAGGTAGCCCTGAAATTGAGAGGAGGCACAAGACCATTCCCCCCCATAATGTTATGCAAGCAGCTCCAACCTGTCGAGCTGCCTGCAAATGATGCAGGCAGCTCCAGGGATGCAGTTTTCCTGGGTATCACCCAGGCTGGGGTGAGCTTCTGGTGATGTAGCTGCTTTTGAGTCATTCACGCTCCTGTGAGGAACTCAAATAAACTCACTGTTGCACCAAGTTCCACTGCGGTAATACCGGTCCCCTGGCCTGTCCTCGGCTCTCAATCCAGAGTGAATAAACATTTGCTGTGTAGATCAGGCTGGCCTCCAACTCAGAGATCCACCTGCCTTTGGCTCCCCGGGGCTGAGATTGAAGGCCTGTGTCACAGTGACCAACGTATAGATTCTTGA
The DNA here is from genome assembly GCA_026225945.1 of Cricetomys ansorgei. Taxonomy (NCBI): domain Eukaryota; kingdom Metazoa; phylum Chordata; class Mammalia; order Rodentia; family Nesomyidae; genus Cricetomys; species Cricetomys ansorgei. The sequence goes on along the minus strand of JAMJFZ010002476.1, from coordinate 1,391,537 downwards.
TTTAGCGTGTGTGTGTGTGTGTGTGTGTGTGTGTAAGTGTGCATGTGTGACGTGCACATGTCACACACTGGCCCTCACCACCCCCTGTTTAACTCGCTGTTTAACATCACTACCCTCTTACACTTTATTCCCCAGCCATATAAAAGCAAGCATGGAGCTCTACAGCCACCAAGCTCTCTCCTCTCTCACTGCCCATGCTGGCATCCCTCTGCATCAGCCACCTCTCCCTCTCCGCCCCCCACCCCCAACCCCACCATGTTCATCCAACAATCACCTCATTACCCCGAGACTCCATCCAGGCATGCATCCTTCCATGGAGCCTTTATACAAGACTTTCTCTCACTGGCCAATCATCTGATACCTTATTGATGTAATTAATCAATTAAGGTAGCTGCTTAGCTGTTATTCTAGCCCATGGCACAGCCTTCTCTTCCATGCTTCCTGACATACTGCAGGGGTGTGTCTCATTAGAGGTCCAGGGACCCCCTGAGATCCCAACATCGGTGGGCTAAGGAGAAGTCAGTAAGGAACCTCCCTGCTGCTCTCCATTGAAGGATTTAACTAGCTCCCAGCACACTCAGTCAGCCATTTGCTTTTCCATCCTCGATCCTTACGTGAGAGAGTGTGTGTGTGTGTGCGTGCGTGTGTGCCTGTCTCCAAGCGGAATGCTCAGGCAGGACCCTTACTGAGGGACAACCTGTCTGAACTCCCTGCTGCATGGTCCTGATTTCAGGTCTTTTCTTCTCAACCTCACATTCAAGCATTATCTTGATAGCTTAACATCAACCACAAGCTCTGGGTTTGATTGAGAGTCCCTGCCCCACTGAATTATGGGAGAGAGAAAGAGAATGGTTCCTGATATCAACCTTGGGACTCCACGTGCATGCACACACATACACATAAATAAAAATAAAATAGAGCTGGGTGGTGGTGGCACATACCTTTAGTCCCAGCACTCGGGAGGCAGAGGCAGGCAGGTCTCTGTGAGTTTGAGGCCAGCCTGGTCTACAGAGTGAATTCCAGGACAGCCGGAGTTACAACAGAGAAACCCTGTCTCAAAAAAATCTATTAAATAAATAAAAAAGAACTTTAAAAATAGACATAGATAGATAGATAGATAGATAGATAGATAGATAGATAGATACATGATATGATAGATAATTTTAATGCTGCCCCCCCAAGGGTAAGCACCACCAGGCAAGGACCAGGACCCCACACCCTTGGTACTACTTGGAAACCCAGCTCCATAGCAGCTTGGATTTCTCTTTACCTTTCCTCCTGGACTCACTCAAACAGGAGACTCCCGCTGTCTGAGCTAGGGGATTCGAGAGGGAATGTTCTCAAGCTCACAGGTTTTTCCGCTTTGAGAGAGGTTTTTCAACAGAAACTTCTGAACTAAGTCCTAGGGATCAACGACTGAAAACAATACCAGAATGACTGCGGAAAGACTAGGGAGAACACCGGCACGGTGGTGTCTGTCTGTATGCCTGCAGCATGGGAAAATAGAGCAGGAGGGAACCGGTGTGTCTCCTGTGTGCAGAGAGCCAGCTTCAAGCTGCTGTGTGCCTGTGTGACCTCGTGTGTCTCCCAGCCTAGGAAGGCAAGCAGAGTCACCTTCGTTTTACTGGTTTATGCAGAGAAACCAGGGCTTCGTAGGAATAGACTGTTGATAGCAAAGCGGGAAAATGGACTCTCTCTCCCTCCCTCCCTCTCTCCCTCCATCCCTCTCACTCCTTCTTCTTTGTCTCCTCCTCCTCCTCTCTGTCTCTGTGTGTCTCTCTCTGTCTCTTCCCCCTCTCTATCCCTCCCTCTTCTTATCCTCCTCCTCTCTGACTCTCTGTCTCTGTCTCTATGTCTCTTTGTCTCTCTGTCTCTCTGTCTCTGACTCTGTCTCTCTCTAGCTCTCTGCCTCTGTATCTCTCTGTCTCTGCCTCTCTCTGTCTGTCTCTTTCTGTCTCTCCGTCTCTGCCTCTCTATGTCGCTTTGTCTTTCTCTATGTCTCTCTGTCTCTCTCTGTCTCTCCATCTCTGCCTCTTTCTATCTCTATCTCTCTGTCTCTCTCTGTCTCTGTCTTTCTGTTTCTCTGTGTCTCTCTGACTCTCTGTCTCTGTCTTTCTCTCTCTCTCTCTCTCTTTCCATATCATTTGAGATGAAAAGGGAACCGGGCAAGAACGATGACAGGCAGAATATGTCAAAGTGTTCAATGATCTGGGAACCAATGTGTCTTCTAGGAGCCTCTCCTTCAGAAAAGTCTTAGGGTAGGTGAGACAGACGGCTCAGCAGGTAAACGCCCTCACCTGCTGCCAAGCCCGATGGTCTGAGCAGAATTCCTGCGACCCACACGACAGAAGGGGAAAAGTGACCCCCAAAAGTTGTCGCACACGCACACTCTCACATGCACACATGCAAATGAATGAATGCATCCAGTTTTAACTTTTGAAGAAAGAAAAGGAACTCAGGCTTGTGTTTAAAGTGGCATGTGTGAAGTTGCCCAGGGCAGCATTTACTTGCCATGGAGAAAAACAAGAAACACCTGAAATGTCCATCAGCAGAGGAATGACTAAGCAAACTCCTGACACCAACTCAGTGAAGTACTGTGCAGCTCACAGAGCTGGAGGTTGCTCGTGGACCGAAATGACCACTGCTGCTGTGGGCTTGGCAGGCTTGGCACTGCTGGTGTGAGGCTGAGGCAGCTGCCTCTCGTTGGCGGCTCCTACCACAAAGGGATACCCAGGAGAAATGCGCATGTGCATTCACCAAAAGATGCATGCTAAATGTGCACAACTCCAGGGCTCATAATCTGAAAAGTTATCCCAGAAAATGACCCAAATCCGCATCAGTGAGAAATCAGGTAAGAAAGGCGTGGCCTCTTCACAAGATGCAGTACATGGAGAGCATCCATCAGCAGGGAGCAGCACCACCGCTAGAGGGGCAAACTTGGTTTGAGAGGGAAAAAAATAATCTTACTCTTTATATCTCTAGTGTTCGGGTACACAGATACATGCACAGTATATACAGATATAAATGTGGGTACAGACATGTAGAGATGCAGATCGCAGAAATAGGTAGATACGATAGATTTGCATAGATCAGTGGTTCTCAACCTGTAGGTCATGCAACCCCTTTGGGGCATGAATGACCCTTTCACAGGGGTCACCTAAGACTACCTGCATATCAGATACTTATATTATGATTCCTAACAGCAGCAAGATTACAGTTATAAAGTAGCAACAAAAATGACTTTATGGTTGGAGGTCACCACAACATGAGGAACTGTATTCAAGGACTGCAGCATTAGGAAGGTTGAGAACCACTGGCATAGACTGTAAAACAGAATGGTAGATGGATTGCTAGGTGATGGATGGATAGATACATAGACGATAGATAGATAGATAGATAGATAGATAGATAGATAGATAGTAATCAGCTGAAATTTCATGATTTCATGGAGGGACAATAAGGGGAAAAATATCCCAAATGATCTGTGAATGTGAATAACTTTTAAGAACCTTAGAAGCATTACCATAAAACAATTGGATTGAAGATCTAAACACATACATGACAAATCACTGGACTTCACAAACATAGTGTTGAATAGAGTAGATCAACTCAGAAACAGAATGGCTTAGTGGGCAAAGGCACTTGCTCCAAGTGACTGAGTTCTATCCCTGGGACCCGCATAGCAGAAAGAAAGAACCAGTTCCCACATATTATCCTCTGATCTCCACATGTGCACTGTACCATTGTCATGACCACACACACACACACACAGAGAGAGAGAGAGAGAGAGAGAGAGGAGGGTGAGAGTAAATAAATAAATGTAATTAAAAAAGTAACTCAATTTTTAAAATTAAATTTAAAAAAGAGTGTATTGTCAGATCTCACTTATGTGAAATGCCAAAAGCAGGAAAAAAAATGATTTCTAGTGTTTTATACTAGGATAGTGTTTGGGGAACTGTAGAGAAAATGCTGGGTCTTGTCCTGGTAACCCCAAAGCAAGTAGGAGAACTGGGTGGACAGGAACATTCCATGTGTGAAATGCGAAACAAGGCATCCATGTCGGTATTCCACCCTTAGGAGTGGAATGAAAACACATGGACTCACACAAACGCTTGTCCGTGAGTGTATATAACATGGCACGTGAATACGTGTAATGCGCACTGTCCAAAGGCAGAAATAACTCTAAATGCCCGTCACCAGTTGGGTTTCCTTCAGTGGAACAGAGGAAAGGCAGTGGAGACAGATGAAAGCTACAATGGGAATGAACCTCAGAGATACTACGCTAAATGGAAGAAGCCAGATCCAAAAGAATATCTACACTATGAATCAATGTCTATGAAATATCCAGAAAAGGGAGGTGGGGTGGAGAGATGGCTCAACCATGAGAAACTGAGTTCAGATTCCCAGCTGCATATATATATATATATATATATATATATATATATATATATATATATATATATATCTGCACACGTTTACACCCTCAGCCATGGAGGGGAAGACAGGTGGCTATCGGGGGTGGGGGCCTTGCTGGCCAGTCAGTCCACCTGAATCGGTGAGCTTGGAGTTCAGTGAGAGACCATGTTTCAAAAACTAAGCAATAGAGGAAGATGTTCGACATTGACCTCTGGTTCCCACACCTGTGTGCTCATGTGCGTGCACTTACACACACACTCGAGTGCCACACATGCCAAAAAAAAAGTGAACAGGCAAGGTAGCTCAGTGGGTAGATGAACTTACTGCAAATCCGATGACCTGAGTGGGATCCCTTGGATCACATGGTAGAAAGATTCCCACAGATTCCCAATTCCCACAAATTGTCTCCACATCATGCTATGGTGTGGGATATAGTGTGCAATTAGTAGACAAATATAAACTTAATAAAAATCACTTTAAAAAAAAAAACACACACATGGCTTGGGAGATGCCTCACTGAAAAAGAGTTTTTCATACACAGGCATGAAGACCTAAGTTCAAATCCCCAAAACCCATGTAAAAAGCCAGATGGGACCACATGTCCGGGCCTGTAAGTCTAGCACAGTTGAAGACAGAAACGGGGCAAGGAGGATCGCTGGCCCCAAACCTAGTTTCTGGTTCAATGAGAGGCCCTGTCTTTGTAAGGCAATGAGCACGTCCTGGAGTGGGCTGCAGTGAAGAGCCCCTGGCACTCTCTGTAAAGATATCAAAGCCAGTGTTTGAATACCTTGAGTGGAGGAGCTGTGTAGCGTATGAGTTTATCTCATAAAAAGCAAATAAAATCATCAGAAAGCAAGACACTAGAAGAGAACAAATGAGGAAGAATAAGAGGAACAGAAGAGCCGGGCAGTGGTGGTGGCGCACACCTTTAATCCCAGCACTCAGGATGGGGAGGCCTGTAGATCTCTGAGAGTTTGAGGCCAATCTGGGCTACAGAGTGAGTTCCAGGACAGCCAGGGTTACAACACAGAAACCCTGTCTCAGAAAAAAAGAAGGAGGAGGAGAAGGAGGAGGAGGAGAACAGAAGAGAGCTGATCAGATGAACATGAAGTATCAGGGAGATAGCTGGACCAGATAGGTCGGGTTTGAATGCCAAGTATTGGCTGGGCGGCCTTGAGCCGCCATCTGATTGCACGACCGTGAGCCTCGGCTTCAAAATGGAAGAAGCAATGCTAATGTCTCCTGAGGGCTCCTGGGAACTCATAAGGACAGGAGATCATGAGAAAGTGAAGCTGCTGTTATCTGCCAGATAGAGGGTGGAATGAACAAAATGGACTTAATGATGGAGATCACATGTTAATAAGGACCTGAGCTGAACCCAGGCTGGTGAGCGGGGGGAGGGGCTGTGGTTTGTTTCATTTGGATGCTCTACCACAAGCACCTGGGTCTGAGGGGGGTGGGGGGCGTCTGTAGAAGCCAGGTCTCGCCATTATTCATTCATTCATCCCATGGGTGTTTGACTCTATTTCCACACCTCCTTGCCAAGGGTGTGGCCCTCTGGTCATGAGGTTTCTTGAGTGACAGAAAAACTTGCTGGCAATAAAAGGACAGGGCTTGTGCTGCTCTCCAGTTGCAGACAGGAGCTCAGGAGAAACCTGGGAAGATCTCTCTGTGTCCGCCCCTTCTCAGAGAGCAGCACGTGGGTCTAACTCCTCCTAGGTGACAGCGCTGTACCAGCAGCTTGGAGACAGACAAGCCAGGGCCTGACCCTAAGGAGCACCTGCTTCTGCAGCCGGTGAGGGATTTCCAACCACTCCACTTACTGCGCTCCGTGTCTCTCTCTCTCTCTCTCTCTTCTCTCTCTCTCTCTCTCTCTCTCTCTTTCTGTGTGTGTGTGTGTGTGTGTGTGTGTGTGTGTGTGTGTGTGTGTGTCTCCCTACCCCCTTCCCTCCCTTCCGTTCTTAACTGAAGACATTTCCATCCACTCTGTCTACCCAGACCTTCATCTGCTCATCTGTTTGTTATTTGTTTGCTCAACATAATCTCTTCAACACTGCCTCTCCACCCAAACTGTCAGCCCTGATGAAGATGCAGATAAAGGCATCAGACTTTGGTCATGAAAGCTGAGCTCAGTTACCATGAGAGTAAGAATCAGAAAACACTGCTGCTTCCTGTGCATGGCATTTTCTTTGTTCTAGTCTAAGGAAGCTAATATTTTATATCCATACAGAAAATACGAGATACTTATTGAGAAATTATCTTTAACCCGTCAGTACCTCTGTCTTACCATCTTTCCACGCATGTAATAGTGAAGATGATTCAAGAGATGTTTTTCAATGACTGGTTCGTAAAAACGCACGTGTGCTGCCTCAACGCAGGTATAAACAGGCAGAGAAGGGAGTGGCACATTCAGGAGGTCGGTAGGGATCAGGAAGCCTGCTTTACTTGCCTTTACTGTTAAATCACCTAGTGTAATTCCAGGTCTTGCCTTTCCAGATGTAAAAACTGAATCTCACAGAGGGAGCGAGATGCTCGCGTTCTTGGGGGTGACAGGGGGTGAGGGTGGGGTCTGCAGTGTCTCGATTCAGGGCTGGGTTCCTATCTCTTCTTCAGTCACAGCATTTGGCTCCTCTTTCTGCATGGGTGTGTGTGTGTGTGTGTGTGTGTGTGTGTGTGTGTGTGTGTGTCTTTGTAGGAGAGGGAGAATTGATATTCGTGCCTGCCGTAGAGCTACATAAGGGCAAGGAGAAGGTCTATCAGACATAATTGTCTTCTCAGTGCTTAGTATATAATAAACCCTCAGAAAACATGTGTTTGATCAATGGAGGTGTGGAAAGCTAGATGCATAAGTGAGGGGATGTTTAGATATACAGACAGCTAATATATCGGTGATTGGTGTGTCAATGAATGGCTGGAGGATTGTTTGATGGGCAAAAGGGTAGTCGGTAACTAAAGGCACAAACGCACAGCTGGACAGTAAAGCTGGGTATAAAAGTGCGTGGATGGGTGGGTGGATGGGTGAATGGATGAGCAAATGCTTAGTAGGTGATAGATGGGTTCGTGAATGGGCGTATGAATGAGCAGATGGATGGACACATGGTTGGATGGTGGATGGACGTGCAGATCAGTAGGTGGGTAGAAGGGTGTGCCACAGACAGAAGGCATAGCAGACATTCCATCAGTCCAATCATAAGAAGCATTCCAATCTGATACGGAAGTGTGAGGAAAGGCCCGGGGCATGCCAAACATGCTTCGGTTTAGCCAGAGTACAAGACAGGACTCAACGAGAAGGATGAAGGCTCCTGGCAGACACTCAGTCTCAAGGCAGAGAAGAAGAGACAGGTTGACCTCTTCAAATGAGACATCCACCAGGACGTTACCAAGTCAGCCCTCACGTTGGTTGATGGGATTCTCAATTTGAGCTAAGCCAGAACCCTCCCCAGTCAATAGTCCCCTGGTACAAGAGAGGACTATGTGAGCTATTTGCCCTGATCATCAGTCCTGGGGAGGAGAAGTCTGCTCCAGCACAGGTAGGTGAATGTTCTGGAGGAAGGGAGGGGGCTGTTTCCAGAGAAATGCCATTTTTGAAGGACCTAGAATAACATGGATGAAAGACTCCACCATATCATAACTCTAGAGAGAACATACTCCAGCGAGTATCAGTTCTTGCCCAGGTCTGACCATATAGCAACGTTTCTATTTAGTCACAAAAACCCACGGTAGACAAACCCGTCTGCCACCTGATCCCCCTCAGCCTTCCTTTGGAGATCTCCTGCCTATGCTCTCTTGACCTCCAGGACAAGACAGAGGTGCCGGAAGCCAGACTCGGAATTCAAGAGAAATGAGCGGTCCTCAGCCCTTGCAGGAGGTGGGTGAGGGTACAGGAAGGATGGAGATGTGGAAAAGGGGTGAAAAACAATGTTTCAGAGAGAATAGAAAGAATGACAAAAGATAGACCCAGAGACAGAATCCGAATTGGAAAAGGAGGGAAGGATTCCAGCTACAACCAAACACTATCACTTTGGTTCTCAGTCAATTGCTTTTCGAGGAGGAGGAGGAGGACGAGGAGGAGGAGGAGGAAGAGGAGGAGGAGGAAGAGGAGGAGGAGAGAGAAAAAGAGGGGAGGAGGAGAGAAATTTTGACACCCCCCCCTCCAATACCATTCGTTCTCAGATGGCATAAGATAGGGTCTCAGTCATGGCTTTATACATTCTGAGACCTCTGCAAGCAAACAAGAAATGGAGAGATTCTCAGAGCATCCTGAACCTTGGTAGCTTGCTTGGAGGTTCTAGTAAGGGAGTGCAGCTACTCATACACTTTTGACCCAAGTCATCCTCTGTCAGGGAAGGTTTTCCTCTCTCACTGAATGCACAGTTCCAGGAAGGACACACACGGAGTAGTGAGGAATGAAGGGGACATTTACCAGGCCGGCCACATCAGCCCAATTAACCCTGGAGGTCAACGAGGGTGACAGATGTCACAGTCAGGTCACCATGACCTCCTCAGAGCTGTATCGACATGGACCAGGGGCGAGTCAAGCCCACTAAATATGACCATGGGAGATGACCTTCCAAATTTCACCCACCACCCACCCCCATGCACACACTCATTTGTATCTGCAGACTGAAGTCCAGGTAGGAGCGCTTAAGACTCAAGGCTGGGTAGCCATACTTAGCAAATGACAACAAGGGATACCCAGGTGAATTTAAATTCCACATCAGTAACAAATGGTTTTGTTGTCTAAGTATACCCATGCAGTATCTGGGAAATGCTCACACTAAGTATTTATTTGGTTTGCTGTTACTGCTTTTATTTTTGTTATTTGAGGATTTCATACATGTATACAATGAAGCATGATCATATCCACCCCTGTTCCCCCCTGACATGTTCTCCCAACTTGTTCTTTCTCATGCATTATAATACCCCACTAGGTCTTATGGGTGCTGTTTATATGAGCCACCAGTGTGTTTTCTATACTTGAATGGATGCATGCATACTTACCTTGATTTTTCATGTGTTTGCTTGCTTGCTTGCTTTTGCTTTTTTATTTTGATGTCAGGGTCTGGGGATAGGGCTACCAGTGGTAGAGTACTGGTCTAGAAGAGCCAAGGCTTGGGTTCAATTCCCAGTACCACAAAGACAAACTTGAAAGTGGAGTTTGAGTGCCGCGGGCACCCTGTGTTTTAGCTGGTGACCCTACCCCCAGGCTTCATCACACCGTTTGCTTCTTCCTCTGTCTCTCGGCCCTAGGAAAAATATGACATGTCAGGCGCCCGCCTGGCCCTGACACTGTGTGTCACCAAAGCCCGGGAGGGTAGTCAGGCAGACATGGATGCCCTGGAGTACATGTTCAATTATCTGGGATTTGAAAGCACCATGATAACAGATCCCACTGCCCAGGTACTGAGCTGCCAGCTCCGGGCCAGAAAGGATGGGGGCTAGATCAGAAGGGGTAGCTTTGGGACACGGATCTGAGCCTGTTCATTCCCTTTCTTCCAAGCAATTCCTGGATGAGCTGGAAAAGTTTCAACAGACCATAGATAACTGGACTGAGCCTGTCAGCTGTGCTTTCGTAGTGCTCATGGCACATGGCGAGGAAGGCCTCCTCAAGGGAGAAGACGAACAGATGGTCAGACTGGAGGACCTCTTTGAGATCTTGAACAACAAGAACTGCAAGGGCCTGCGAGGCAGCCCCAAAGTGTACATCATTCAGGCCTGCAGAGGAGGTGGGAACTGGGACTCCGCATTCTTATTCTTTTGGGGAAGGGTATGAAGACAGAGTCTCACTGTGTATCCCTGGCTCCCAACTGGCCTGGAATTCATTATGTAGTCCAGGCTAGCCTCAAATTCATGATCTTCCTGCCTTGGTTTCCCAAGTGCTGGGACTATAGGCAACCATCACGTGTCCAGCTGAGCCTGTGTACTTTTCATATATAAATTTTATTTTAGTTGTGTGTATGTGTGTGTCTCTGTATGTGAGTATGTGTGTGTGTGACGGCAGGTAACTGAGGAGATCAGAAAGCACACAGCTCCCTGCAGCAGGAGTTATGGGACCTACAGTTCCCTGGGAATTGAACCTGGGTCCTCTGGAAGAGCAGCCAGTGCTCTTAACTGCTGAGCCATCTCTCCAGTTCAGAGGCTCTGTTTTTCATCCAGCCCAATCCCAGACTCAGAGCCCCAACTGAACTGCAAGTCACCAGACTGCTCTATGACCTTCTCTTCATCCCATTTTCCTTCCCGACTCTCCCTCCCTCCTTGGTTTTAGAGTATAGAGACCTCGGTGAAGAAATAGGTGGAGATCAGGTTGCTATGATCACAAAGGACCATGCCCAAACCATCCCAACCTATACGGATTCCCTCCACATCTACTCCACCGTAGAGGGTATGTTCTCTCACCTGGCCCAGGTTGCCTATGCTCCTCCCCCTAGGCCAACAACCCTGGCCCCTGGACTTCTCCTTCAGGAAGAGACCCTCTTCTAGTGCCCCTCCACTCTCTGAAGACTTCTCTAAACTCAATTCTCTGACCTCCCTAGGGTACATATCCTATAGACATGACCAGAAAGGCTCTGTCTTCATCCAGACCCTGGTAAATGTGTTTACAAGTAACATAGGGGCCATCACATCACTGCTGGAAGAGGTGAGTCTGATGAGGTATCTGAACCCCTACCCAGACTGAGCCTCTCCCTCCATTCCCCTGTGCCTTCATCTCCATGCAAACATGTTGGGACTCCTAAGCTCACCTCATGTGGGAATGGTTTTTTAGGTTTGTTTGTTTCACATTCATGCATTTGTGTGTGGTGTGCATGTGTGTGGATGGGGGATGTGCACACATGTGTAGGCATGTGGAAGCCAAAGGTTGGTGTCAAAACCATCCTCCATGGTTCTTCCACCTGACTCATTGAAGCAGGTTATCTCAATCAAACCCAGAGCTACCTGATGTGTCTAGTCTCCTAACCAGCTTGCTCTGGGGAATCCCTCCATCCAAGGCTGGAATTACAGAAAGAATGCTACACCCAACATCTATGTGAGATCTGAGGGTCCGAAATCCTGTCCTCACGTTTGTGTAGTGAGAGGACTTTAATCACAGAGCATGAAATGAGTTCGGATCCACAGAGCCTGCAGAAAAAGTCAAGCATAATGGTATATACCCATAATCCCAGAGCTGGGGGATTGGAGACAAGAGGCTCCCTGGGGCTCACTGGCCAGATAGTCTCTCTAAATGAGTGAACTATTAGTTCAATGAGAGACCCTATCTCAGTAAAACAAGGTGGAGAGTTATGGAAGAAGACATCCCAATGTCACCTCTGTCAAATAATTGTCACATACACGACAGGAACGTGTGTGTGTGTGTGTGTGTGTGTGTGTGTGTGTGTGTGTATACATATATATATACATATACATACATATGCACACATGTATACCTATACCAAACATATATATACATGTGTGTGTGTGTATATAGATAGATAGCTACATACACACAAACTAGCCATCCAATGATTTCATAGAAACTATGGAATACTGGGTATGCAATGTCTTAAGGTGTGCATATTAACTTGCCCTCCTCAGCTGCCTGACCCCTGTGCTCTCCTGACACCAACCTCCCCGCAGCCCAGTCCCCCCAAGCCGACTACACCTATTGTTGCAGGTGACTCGACAAATGGCAGCCACAGAGGTGATTCAGGAAGGGAAACCGAGGAAAGTGAACCCTGAAATCCAAAGCACCCTCCGAAAGAAGCTCTATCTGCAGTAGAAGAAGGGTAGCGGTAGCCCCCCTGTGGGTGCCCTCTCTGCCCTCTGATATTTAGAGACCGCTGTCACCACTCCTCAGAGATTGTTCATCGCTCATTCATCCTCATTCATCGCTCCCCTTCATCCTTGTCATTTTTAGAGCAAGCCAGCCTCTGTTACTGCAGCCTCAGATCGCTCTCCTTTAGCTAACGTTCTGCTCCTTTACCTCACTGAGACGTCCTCTTCCTCCCGCAACTCACAAAAAAAGTAAATAAAAAGCCATTCCAACTTCAGAAGCAGGAGCTTTTTGAACCATTTCCAGAAACTACCAATAACCTCTGGCTTAGGTCACCCACTGTGGGATTTTGTGACACTAGACTGAAAGACAGATCAGACACACTGTCTTTCAAGGATATGGATCATGGTTCTGTGAACGTGTCCATCATTATGAAAACTCACACACAGCTTACGATGGCTCGTTTCTTCTGGCCTCTCTTCCCAGCCTTTCCTGACTTCCTGCCCATCTGGAGCCTTGCCTGGGGATTCTGTCATAGTTCGTATACTCTTCGCATCCCTCCAGCCGACTTGGAAATGGCTTTTGCAACCTGTCTCTCTTCTCTTCCCCAGCATCCTCGGGGCTCTGCCTGGTTGCTCTCAGAGCTACTGCAGTTTGAATCCTTCCTCATCTCTCTGTACAACCTGCATGAGAAATCTTTCTGGAACACTAAAGGACACAAGGAGCCTTGTTGTTTAGAGGTCAAAGCTGTTTATTTAGATACCGCATCTATGTTTCTCACGCTCAGCTTACAACTAACTCATCACTGTGAAAAATTAAGTCAAGGCAGGGAGTGCCAACAGCTAGTGGTCACAGAATAAACATTCTTATTCAAAAATCAAAGGAACAGAGCATGAGACAATCACTCCAAAAGAATCTTCTGGTCCCCAAAAGGGCTTGAGTAGCCTCTCTCCTCCAGCTGATGATCCTCTTATTCCAAAGGGCCTGTTCCAACGAAGAAGGGGCCATACTAGTTGTGCTGACCTCTCTGGCAATCACAGTGGCTTCTTCAACCCTGCCACCATCAGCGCACATCATTTCTTAGTCAGATTATCTACAAATAGCCTCTGTTCCTAATAGAGTCTCTGTTCCTCTCCAAAACCCCATGAGCCAGGCCTGTCCACTGTCTGAGCTACCACAAACAGCCTACTGACTCTGCTTCCAGGATTCAGTGGTTTTTCCAGCCCGGTGTACTCAAAGCTTTCACATTCCTCCCGCGATCACAGCCTCAGATCGCTCTCCTTTAGCTAACTTTCTGCTCCTTTACCTCGCTAAGACTTCCTCTTCCTCCCACAACTCATAAAAGAAGTAAATAAGAACTTCAGAAGTAGGAGCTTTTGGAACAATTTCTGGAAACTACCCATAAAAACTGTCCCGCAAAAACCATCCAAATCGTAAAAGCCACATGGTCAACTCCTGTGACAGAGGTATCTCTGGAAGCCACAATGAGACATGAAGAGAGAGCACTGCTATTTAGAGACCAAAGTCAACCCTCAGATCGGTGTCGCATGTATTTTTATGATCCCACCCAGTCAGCCTTCAGATCAATTCATCTCCTTTGCTTTGGATTCATTCTCCCAGAAATGTTAGCATCCTCTCCCCACCCCTTCTGCCTCGGTGCCTTTGTCAAATTCACCATTTCTTCAAGCTTAGGGCTCCTTCTCTTTCTTGGTTTTATCCACTGCCTCCCTCCCCAACACCGCTTACTCCACTCCTACCTAAATCTCTTTCTAATTTGCACTGCCTCCCACCCATGAAGAATGCTAGAATGTCTTCTGTTGGAGGGCAGGAAGCAATCTTTGATTGGTGTAATGACTATTCAATAAACAGCTGTCAAACTTGATGAGAAATATTTTGGAGTCCTTGCTCTGAGCCTAACCTGTGGGAAAGGGAGAAGGAGCTGTGGGTTTGATTTCTTTCTTCCTGATAGCTAGCTGCATCTTATGTGTGTCTACCATGAACAGAGAATCAGACCCCTTATCCTATCTCCTACATACAAGTAGATGTATCAGGATTTGTAAAATTATAGGTCACGCTGCTGTATCAGATGGCTACACATTATATATTTTCGGCATCTAGAATGTCTCCAAGGGAATATCTGGGCATATTATCACGCCTCATCAAAGCTACATGCTGGAGATCATCTTGTTACAGAACATACATGATTAACAGACATGCCACTATTTCTATCCTGATGACCGTAGCAGGCATGACTAATCAATCATACTTCCTCTCCTACTGAATTCAAACATAGCCTCAATGTTTTTCTTTTCTCGCCACCCAGGAAGTTGCAACATAGACCTAAGTATGCCATTCACATTTAAGGAGACTTTAAAATAGGATCTCTTGTTTATTCTTTGAAAATTTCATCCTTGTAAGCAGGGCGGTGGTGGCGCACACCTTTGATCTCAGAACTCAGGAGGCAGAGGCAGGTGAATCTCTGTGAGTTCGAGGCCAGCCTGGTCTACAGAGTAAGTTCCAGGACAGCCAGAGTTACAACAGAGAAAGCATGTCTTGCACACAATATAATATATAACACTTATATATTATAATGTATATTATATATATATATTAACTATTTTTTAAGGTAGCATGGTGGTGTGAATTTGTAACTCTAGGGTTGAGGAGGCAGAGACAGGCAGATCCCTGGTTTGCCATCCTGCAAGCTTAGTCTAATTGGAGAACCCTAGGTGCCAGTGAGAAAACCTGTCTCAAAAACAAAAAAAGTGGATCTCTCCTGGGGAGCAATATCTGAGGTTGACCCTCACACGCACATGCACCTGCACACCCAGGAATACACATGGACATATGTATGCGCGCACACGGGCATGTACACACACACACACACACACACACACACACACACACACACACAATCCATTTTCTATACCTATGAGTAATTTGCATCTATGGCATTTGGATTTAATTCACAAATAAACCACTTCCAAAGGCCCCAAGTTCAGGCCCCAATTCATCACGAGGTCTAAGGTCACTGAACTTTAAAATTATATGCTAACTTTATGTCGTATCAAATGAACTAAGCAGGTTAAAACAATAATGGAAATGAAAACTGTGGGATTTGTGATTATTTAAATCTGGATCCTCCAGTTAATGACTTTCTGATTAAAAGCCATAATCCAGTGAGCTTTTGCAAGGTCTTTTGTTATGCAGCATATCCTGGCCTAAGCTGACTGATATATCACCGGACAAGGCCGAAGTAGAGAAGCCAGGTTGGAAGTGCACATTATAATGACTATCATAGTAAGGGACATAGAATTCATGTAAGAAACTCACGGAAGCTAGGAGATAAAGACAAAGTCCCTTTATTTGTGAGAAATTTCTACTCACTAATGTCCAAAGCTTAGCCACTTACCAAGGAAGTACAAGCCATTTTCGAGGAACCCAAGTTCAATAGGAGACCCAAGAAAAGTGATGACATTTCTTCTAGCTTTGAGAACTGTCCACAAAAACTAGCTCACCTTCATTCTCATTAGTAGGGCTATTTGGGAGGAAAGTATTTCAGCTGTTTATGAAGTTGTCCTAAGAGTGATCAATTATAAGAAATGAGGTCACCCTCATCCCAACCGGTTCATTAAACTAATCCCTTATTGATGAAGTTCTCACTCAGAGTTCACGCCTACGACCTCAAGCCAAGATCCACAGGCCCAGCTGTGTGTGTGTGCGTGTGTGTGTGTGTGTGTGTGTGTGTTGTCTGCCCTTTGGGTCTAGGTCTGTTGTTACTTTTCACCAGTAACTTGACCCTGCCCCTCTGTTCCTGGCTGAAAGATTTCTAACTTGTAAACTTCTTAAACCTCAGTTAACTCAAAGGGGTAAAAGAAAAGGAAATGAATCTGTCTAAGCCTGGGGAACTGAACTAACTCTGAGCTCCTTTATCCCAATAACATTTTTCCTCCAGTTATCTCAGTAATTTCTGCCTGCTTTCCCTATCATCGGCTTTTGTGCTCTCTCTTTCCCTGTCTCTACTCCAACTGCTGTTTCCAACAGACATGCTCTCTCTTATATACCTTCCTCCAAGCATGTAACCATAATGGAGGACAGGGCTTTATAGGACAAAAAAAAAAAAAATTCCTTTGGCAAAGTATTCCTTTCTACCAGCCCAGCACTGCCTCCCTACCTTTCCAGTTCTCTAGTGATGGTCTCATAGCTGTCTCAAGTCTCCCTTTTAAGATACCTTGATACTTCTCCAACCTGTATCAAGAAATAAGTCAGACACAAAGCATATTCCCCACTGATCAAAAAAGTATCCAGAAAAGCAAGTTCACCGAGACAGACCATGGGTTTGAGGTTATCAAAAGCTAAGGGCAGGGGAGGATTGGGAGTTATTGTTTAATTATTTAGAAGTTTCTTGGGGGGGACAGCTGAAGAGATACTCAGCAGTTAAAAGTACTTGCAGCTCTTGCAGAGAATCTGAGTCTGGTACCTAGCACCCACAGTGGGAGACTCACAATTACCTCTAACAACAGTTCCAGGGTGTGAGAAATAGCTTGGTTTTTGTTTGTTTGTGTGTGTGTTTGTTTGTTTTTGTTTGCTAAATCAAAGATTTAGCTAACCCTGAGCCTTAGGTGCAGGAGTTGTGTTGTAAATGTATTAGTTGGGACTATTGGTTCTGGATCTCTATGATGGTCTCTGTTCCAATCAGAAGTTTCCTTGATTAGTGGTGATGATTGCACTCATCTGTGATATAAAGATAAATATTTAAAACACAATTAGGCAGGTTGGTGGTAGCATACACCTTTAGTCCCAGCACTTGGGAGGCAGAGGCAGGTGGATCTCCGTGAGTTCGAGGCCAGCCTGATCTACAGAGTGAGTTCCAGGACAGCCAGAGTTACAACAGAAAAACCTTGTCTTGAAAAAAAAAATTATAAAAAATAAATGAATATTTAAAATACAGTTGGAGATTAATTCAACTGGTTTAGTAAAGTGATGTCCAAAGCTCATGGCTTTACTAGTCCTGGGTAGTTGGCTAGGTTTTTAGTTCCAGACATAATTTCCCTCTTGGTGAGAGGGTCTTAAGTCTAATTAGAGAGCTGTTGGTTACAGCCAAGGTGTAGGTATGTGTGACACTACTGCACCTTGGGGTTATTGTGCTGGTCACAATTGTGGTTCATAGATGTCATACCTGGGTAGGACTATTGGATGCTTGCATGGCACCTTCTGGAACCATGAAAAGCCAGTCCTCAGGGAGGAGACTTTCAGGTCAGTTCCACCTGAAGGTCCTCTGGACTTTTTGTCCAAAATGCATGGTGTCTTCAGCAGTAAGGACTCACCTTCTACCTTAGGGGGGCAACCAAAGACAATAGCAACACCCTATAATGTTTTGAGAGTCTCTTGCAACAATTGTGGCCAGAAACTCAACAGAGGACTTCTCATACCTGGTCTGGCGGTTTTGGGTAGATGATCTCTAGTTCTTGGAGTGAACATTGCAGCCCAGGTAGGGAAACTTTACTTAAGCTATGTATGTATGTTTATCCACTGACTTGCATGACTCATAGATATTTGGGGTAGATAACTAATAGCATGATTTCTTATGACTTTCTCAGTAATTAAAGCCACCTCTTCAGATCATTTGTCCTCAACTATTACCTTCTCTAACACTCCGATCCCAGAAATGATCCTTTTCTTTCTTTACTAGTTTTTGTAGTTACTTTGGATTATATAGACTCATCTGAAGATTTGGAGTCAGGAAACTCAGGTGAGAAAGAACATGCAAGGTTTGTCTTTCTGGATCTGGGTTACCTCATTCAGTATGGTCTTTTCTTTTTTTTTTTTTTTTAAGTTCCATCCAGCTGAATAGTATTCCATAGTGTATATGTATGAACCACATTTTCATTATCTGTTTTTGTTTTTGGTTGGTTGGTTGGTTTTTTCGAGACAGGGTTTCCCTGTTATAACTTTGGCTGTCCTGGAACTCACTCTATAGACTAGGCTGGCCTCAAACTCACAGAGATCCTCCTGCCTCTGTCTCCCAAGTGCTGGGATTACAGGTGTGTCCTACTACCACCTGGCCAAGGCCCGTTTTTTTAATAAGTCATTTGTTTCTTTGACACTTTGTTTCCTGAGTTTATATATATTTTAATATGTTAAAAATATATTATAATATCATATAAAGTCATATATGTGTGTGTGTATATATTTATATATATTCATATGCATATTCATGGATATGAATCCTCTGTCAGACGTATGGAAAAGATTTTCTTCCATTCCATGGGATTCCTTTTCACCTGATTGCTTCATGCACATGTCTTTCTTTTCTTTTTTTCTCTCTTTCTTTTCTCCTCAGCTCTGAAGATGGAATCCAGGACCTCACACACGCTGGGGAAACGTCCTACCACTGAGCCACACCCTGAATATGCTCCCTATCATTTCTTGGAGCCTTCCAGCTCCACTCTTGTAGACCAGTCATAAAATATAGAATAGGTTATTGTGTTTTGTCTCATTTGTTTAATCCTAATTGCCACGGGGTTTAATCATCATTAATCACAAAGCAGAGTAAGTCGACCTAGAGAATCTAATCTATGTAAATGAATTTGTCAGTTGCCAGTATTTTCTGATTAGCAAGTCTTGGCTTTTGGTCCTGGCACTCCAGCTTCCAATGCTATCATGTCAAGATTGAGTCTCACTCAACCTCGGGAAAATTAATCCCCGATAATATCTGTATTCCCTTAATGAAAATAGAAAACACACACGCAAACTAACCTAGTTGGTCTTTTTTTTTTTCTTTTTTTTTGCCAATTTTCAACAAACTGCTCTGTAAAGGTCTTAATTGTCAAGCGATACCCGAGTCTATCTGTGGGTATCGCACGCTTTTGTGTGGGAGTACGGTGTGTGAGGGTGGTGTACTCACATACGTGTGGGAATGTTGATGTAACTTGTTAAGGCAGCAGATTCCTGGGTGAAGAAAGATGATGCAACTGATTTTGAGGCTCCCTGGCCAGTGTTTCCCACCCAGCGCTTTCCCACTAATAACCTGATAGCAGGGTGAATTCAGGAACACTCGGTACATGATCCTTCCTGTCAAACCACAGAATTAAAGAGTGATTACACACCCACCCAGAAGACATGCTCCAGCTGCTCTTGGAGTCTCCACCAGTCTCCAGACAGTATTTTTTGTTTTGTTTTGTTTTTCCAGACAGGGTTTCTCTGTTGTAACTCTAGCTGTCCTGGAGCTCACGCTGTAGACCAAGCTGGCCTCGAATTCACAGAGATCCACCTTCCTCTGCCTCTGCCTCCTGAGTGCTAATTTGCTTTAATTTATTTTTGTGTCTAATTATGAGTATGCCTGTATGGCTGTGTGTGGTATGTGCACATGTGTGCTGGTGTGCACACAAGCCAGAATAAGGTGTCAGATCCCCTGGAGCTGTAGTTATAAATAGCTGTGAGCCACCATATGTGGATGCTGGGACCTGAACTCAGGTCCTCTCTAGGAGCAGCAAGCTCTTAACTGGTTGGTTGTGTGTGTATGTGTGTGTGTGTGTTTTGCTTTTTTTTCCCCCAGGCCCAGGTATTTTTCTTTGAAAACGATACTATGTTGCTGTCCATAAACCCGGAATATTATCTGGTAACACAAAGAATGAAAAACTGGTGCAGGTTTTAACACGAATGAAGCCTGAAAGAATGGGGAATTCCAGTTGCATAGAGCCGAGTATGGCCAGGTGCACGCAGTGAGACACGCCCGTAAGGGCAGTTACTCAAGAAGCTGAAGCGGGACTCTCCCACTGAACCAGTCCCCAGCCCCTCACTGGGGGATTCTAGGCAGGTGTCCACCCCAAGCACCACCCTCAGCCGCTTCCACTGGGGGGAAGGTCCATCATTCTCAAATACATCGTTAACATTCTATTGTATGGAGTATATTATTTGACAATAAAACAAGAATAAAATATGAAAAGACCCTATTGAAAGGATTCAGATGCAGGGCTCAAGGGGGACACCGAGACAGATTGTTGGGGTGAGAAGTTTCTTATTACAGTTTGAAATACCTTGGGCAGACAGTCAGCAGCATACTGCTGCTCTCAGACACCAGGGCCAGAAACAGTGTGACTGGGGATTTGAGGAGAATCAGGCCTAACAGACGAGTGAAGGTCCTTATATACTCCAAGGAAAGGGGAAAAGGTTTCACAGCAGGAGCCTGCAGTCAGCTCTCTAATTCCCCTGAAGGCAGCCAGGGAGGAAGGAGTGGGGGAGGGGTACTGCTACCCGTGGCCAACAGTAGCCTTTTGATGTCTAGAGTCTGGAAACCTCACTTGAGAAATCCAGGTACCCAGGGAGTCCGTTAGGAAGCAAAACTCATCGGGCAGACTCTCCACCGTGTTAGAAAATACAGAATAAATTGTTTTGCTGTGACACACGGGAGGGAACACACAGATGCCAAAAGAAAGCATCTCAACAAGACAATGCTCTTTGTAAACAAACTGGGCTAACAGCACCCTGGGGCCAATATGGATCTTGTCTTTATATCCTTGTTGTATGTGGTGACTGCATTTTATTCAATTGGTGAGAGCCCGATTTAACACACTAATATGATTGGCTAATCTAGACAAAGGTCCTTTGCCGGGGAGAGGGGGGGCGGGGGGGGGGGAGAGAACAGGAGGTCCTTGCCAGACTATCTTTAAATTTAAAAAAAAAAAAAAAAATGCTTGCCAATGTCCATGACTGGGAAGGGGGGGCAGTGCACATTGAATTCTAACACCTACAGGGTCAATAATGCTCTGAAAGAGGAGACTGTTCGTGGCTTAAGAAGCCATAACAAATAAGGAAAAAAGAATCCACAGCTAGACACCCTGAAGAAGCAGACTTCAGACAACCCTCAGAGGCCGCTTCTATCATCCAGAAAGCATTCCAGGGGGACACGGAGTCCCCTCCTCCAAACGCCTTCTTGCACGAAGCTGCATAAGCAAAATCCACTCTACAACTCCACGAGGACAAGTTCCAAGCTAGCCCACAAAGAGTCTGCCTCGGCAAACTCCTCCAGCCCTGCAGAGACCTGTTAAAGCCTAGTAAATTCCTAGCTGGGTTTTATTAGCCAGCAGTAAAGCACCTGGTAGCAATATAAATAGCTACAGCCTTTGGAGTTCTCAGCTCTGTCAGAGGTTGTAAAACACTTTTTCTGTCTTTGTTTCTGTGGCTCGGATTTCCAGTACTGTATGTGGAGGGGAAAGTGAAGGCTTTCTGCATGCTGGCCGAGGGCTCTGCCTGCTGTTACCTGTAAATCCCCAATCCGGCCAAGAATAAGACCACCACAATTTGCAGACAAATTTGAAGCATGCAAGCTTTCATTAAATGCTGGCCAGGAAGATGGACTCTGATCAGGACCATTCTGAGGTAACGGTGGAGTGGACCCACCACCTCCAGAGCTCCCACAGAAAGGCCCCAAATCACAAGGCACAGGTGCTTACAAAGGTAGAACCCAGAAGGCTATGCACTGTCCACCAGGTCCATTCAGTGGCAAGCATCTATCCTGATGTACTTCCTGTCCGGGTTATCTCCCGCCTACAAGCCACCAGGCACAGCCAGGGCAGTAGGGTCAACTCGGGTTCTATCCACTCTCTACCCAATAATCCAAGAGGGTATTATCCAAGAGGGAGATTCAAGACTATCTCACCTGAACAGCCCCACCTAGCATTCCAGGAGGCTATCTGTCTTTCTTTTAAAGATCTCTTAGGCACAGTAACTAAAATTTAAAATATAACTTTTGTTCCTGCACACTCTGGTCTCTTCTTTAGATCCACCTAGAAAAACGGCAAAAGAAGGGGGACCACGGTGGCTGCTGGTACTCACAGTTTGACCTTAATCCGTGTGCTGGGTCAGCAAGTTCTGGGCTATATAGCGAGTTCCCAAGCTAGCCAGGTCTACACAGTGGGAGAGGGAGGGGGCAGGGGAAAGGAGGGAAAGAGGGAGAGGGGGCGTAAGAGGAGAGAGGGAGAGAGTAAGGAGGAGAGACAGGTGAGACAGAGAAGGAGAGAGAAGGGGAGAAGGAGGAGGAGAGAGAGCCTGCTGGGTGTGTGAAGCAGCCATTGAAGTAGAACATGCATCAGAGTAGCTTTAAAGTTAAACGGAGGGAAGTGAAATGCTCTCAGCTTCTCGCCAAACTCTGATGCTCAACAAACCTGCGCTCAGTGAGCAAAGGCATTTACTACCATGACTGATGACCCCCCCAGGATACACACACACACACACACACACACACACACACACATTGGGTGGCAGTTGTTTCCAGGATAAAACATTCCGTCCTACCTGGAAGCTCCCTAAGGTCAGGAAGTAAACAAACTTGAAAGCTTCCAGAAGTCTCTGAAACTGACCAGATTCACTAGCGCCTCCTGCGCCAAGCTTATACATAAGCAGGGCGGCCTCCTGAGAGACACTCAGACAAGCCGAGTTGCTCAGAACAACTGAGTGTGAAGAGAAGCCCTGGAGAGAATTTGTGTCTACAGCGAATGTGTAGTAAGTAGTTCACCCACAGGGCGGCTCGTCGAGGGCTGCAGATACGGATCAGTGAGATAGGCACTCACTGCGCAAGCCTCAAGACCTGAGTTCGGATCATCAAACCCATATAAAAGCTGGACCCAATAGCACAAACTTAACGCAGTGTTCCCACAAGAAGATAGGAAGTGGAGACAGGAGAATCACCAGAAACATTATTTTGGGGGCACCAAATTAATTCATATCCTGTCTTGGTGCTGGCAAGGCTTGATTTTGTAACAGACGTTCAGCAGGTGCCTCGGTATCCAAACAAGCAAGCGTTTGATACAAAAGGGGAACTTAGCCTGGTTAATCTTGTGATCCGTTACCTTGTGAGAATAGCCGAAGCAGTGGTATATCTTTGAAGAATAATCTTTTAAGAATAGCCCAACTGCACCAGGAAATAGTGCCTTTCAGGCTAGCTGATAGGTACATTCAAGGTAGGAGCGATATAGGGAAAAGACACTGGAATGTGTGGGAGACAGCTCTCTGGAATGTGTGAATTTGGGATTTGGGGGGAAAAAAAGCTGTGCTTCCTGGGATGTAACTGGTACCTGTTGTAAGCCCTGGCCGAGGCAATTGTTGTTAAAAGTATCCTTCCCCTAAATCCCCCTAAATCCTTACGTGCTGAAGGCATTTGTTTATGATATGACTAGTGAAGACACCACATGGTCCTCCAGCTTCCTGAAGCGCCTGAAGATGCCAGGTTACCTGGCTGAGACTGCAGGTCTTATTGTTCTGTTCATTACGCAAAAGAGGTCTTGTATCAGTAGGGGGGGTGGTCAATTAACTTTGCCTTTCAACAATAAAGGGCAATAAAGGGAGTGAACTCTGGGTTTGTTCCCTCTACTCTCATGAATTCCAGGTTTGTATCCTGAAGTGGCTTTCTGTTCTCCATTGAACCCACACATGACTAAGAAAAACCACAGAGCAACTTCCCCGTGGCTTATACAAGCTAAAAAAAAATTTATTTTTCCAAACCTAGCACAGTATACTAATCTCTAAACATAATGTTCACATCCCATAATGAACTATATTGGTCCCACGCATGTTTTTTTATTTGTTTCTTAGGTTCTTTTTATTGTTTTATTTATTAATACATTTTACCACTGCACATGTGTGGAGTCGAAGGACAGGAGTCGGTCCTCTCCTACCTTGTGGGTTCCAGGGATCTAACTCAGGACATTGGCCTTGGCAGCAAATGCCTTTACCTTCTGAGTTTCATCTCCCTGGCCCTCAGTGCATGCTTAACTTACAGGATTTTCTTTTCCTTTTGTCTTTTGTTTTGTGTGTTTTGTTGAGCTAGAGTCTCACTATGTTTGGCCAGATCGGTCTCAAACTCCTGAGCTTCTCAGAACTGAAAGTCAGATCTTCTTGCTCATCACCTTCTGCAATACCCAGTACCTGGAAGAAACACAGGTATGCACTCCCAGTCACTCTCTTGCGTGTCAGTCCTCTCTAGAAAAGCCTCCATAGACATACCGAAGGGTGGAATTCATCAGCCCTAGACATCTCTCATCCTGCTCAAACTACAACCAAACAGCCATCACACCGGAGTTCCACACCTCAGACCACCAAACCTCTTCTGTTGCTGGGTTTATGGGTTTATTGGCACACGGCGGTGACCATCATTTACAGGTTGTGTATGTGCCTTCGAACCTCAAGGGCGGAGGAGAATCGTCTCAGCAGAGAACTCATGGTGCTCTGCTGGAAGGCTTCACTGTCTGGTCCTTTCCTGAGAACTGTGGCCTGAGCATCAGACTCATTTATTTCTCTAAGACCATCTAGCTCCTCCTGGAGTCATGGAGAAATCATTTGCCCTCTATACCAAGTTGCTGGTCTCCGTGCCCAGAAGAGAAAGAAAGGGGGGACTGGAAAGATGGCTCAATTGTTAACACACCTGCTGTGCAAGCTTGAAAACTGGAGTTCAAACCCCAGAACCTCCAGAAATTCCGAATAGGCATGATGGTCACCTGTAATTCCAGCCTGGGAAAGGAGATCCCCAGGGCAGGCTGGCTAGCAAAACTAGTCATATCGATGAGATCTGGGCTTGATTGAGAGACCCTGCCTCAATGAAGAAGGTAGAAGAGCACTGGAGGCTGATACCTCCTGTCAACCTCAGGCTCTCAGATGTAGGTGTGCCCATTCACACAGGCACACCCAAACACACACACACACACACACACACACACACACACACACACACACACATAAAAATGGAAAAGGAATCCTCAGCAACTAAGAGCATCTGCGGAAGATTGGGGCTCAGTTCCTGGCACCCACGTGGAGCAGCTAACAAACATCTGTTAACTCCAGCTCCAGGGAATCTAGTGCCACCTTCTGGCCGCTGAGGGCACAGTACTCACGGGACATACCTTCATTCAGATAAACACACATACACATAAATAAAAATACTAAATTATTTTTAATAAGGAAAAAAGTAATCAGACACCTTTCCCTGCGATGGAAAGGACAGGATATCAACCATGAGCCTTCTGTGTCTCAGTCTACGCTGAGACTATTCCATGATTTTTCTCATGTCCACCATGACCTCAGAACAAAGTGCGTAAATTATATATATATATATATATATATATATATATATATATATGATATATATATATGTAATATATATATAGCATATATATAATATATATTATATATATATATATATATCAGTTACTTTGTTGTTATGGCAAAACAATGAAAAATTTAAGAGAAGAAATGTTTATTTAGGTTCATGCTTTCAGATGGTCACAGTCCATCGTGGCGGGTGGAGGGGTAAGGTGGGGGTGGGGGTAAGGTGTGGCAGAGTTCATGGTTGCAGGAGCGTGTGACAGAGGCTGTTCACAACAGACCAGGATGCAGAGAGAACCAGACAAGGAGGGAGAGTGGGTTTGACCTGCAAAAATCTACCCCTAGAGCATCATGGAGGAGGGGTGTGTGGAAAGGATGTCAGAGGGAGAGGATGGAAAGGAGAGCTGTAAAGCTCTGTCTTCTGAACAAGACATGGCCATTACACACATGAACTCACTGCCATTGTGCTTGGTTATTTACACAAGCCAACAAGAGCAGTCAACAGTCACCAGGTGGTACTAATTGAACCCAGTGTAAAAAGGGGGGGCATGCATAGGGAAGGGGGTGTTTCAAGTGTCCAGGGGTGGTGGGGGAGGAGGGAGATTGGAGTGGATATTATCAAGATGCATTGTATTAGAATGTAACCTTAGAATCTAGCTCAGGCCCTGACACCCCCAGCAACCCTTCTCTTCTCAAAGGTGCCCTACTGAGACACCGAGTCTCTATCTAACAGACTTCCGGGTATCAGGATCTCTCACCTGAGAAAGTGAGTTTACATCAAAGGTGGCCACACACTCAGCTCCCTACCCCAGTCACTGACTCCTGCCTGGGAATCAGAGCCTGACTGCAGGCCTGTGCTGTGAAACCACTCCCATGCTCAGAAAGGTATAAGAGGGAACCCTCCTTGTGCCACATGGGCCCTGTCTTCTCTTTAGACGCCCCAGCATATTGTTTGTCTTTGGAACCAAGTTCTAAACTCTCTTCAGAGCTGTCACATTGTCTACAAGTATGAAATTGTCAACAAATAAATACAAGATATTCTATTTTAAACAGAAACCTACCCCTAAAGACCTATTTCTGAAAGCCAGTCCCCATCTCTTAAAGTCACCTGAGCGTTCCAACATGAGCCTCTGGAGGACAGTTCTGATGCAGATCATAACACCATCACTGACTTCAAAAAAAGACAGACTCATCAAAAGATGGGGATGGAGAGATAACTCAGCTGCTAACAGCACTTGCTGTTCTTCCAGAGGACCTAAGTTCAGGTCCCAGTGCCCACATTAGGCAGCTCACAGCTGCCTGCTCATTCCAAATACCCAAGTGTACCAAGAAATCCAACACACACTACTAAAAAA
Source organism: Cricetomys ansorgei (assembly GCA_026225945.1). Classification (NCBI taxonomy): domain Eukaryota; kingdom Metazoa; phylum Chordata; class Mammalia; order Rodentia; family Nesomyidae; genus Cricetomys; species Cricetomys ansorgei. Next base: position 1,364,921 of record JAMJFZ010002476.1, on the reverse strand, counting down.
CTAATAATTTCGCCTGGTGATCGTGGCACACGCCTTTAATCCCAGCACTCAGGAGGTGAAGACAGGTGGATTGATGTGAGTTCAAGGCCAGCCTGGTCTACAGAGTGAGTTCCAGGATAGCCAGAGTTACAACAGAGAAACCCTGTCTTGAAAAATAATAATAAGAGCTTAAAATCTTCAAAAGATTGTCATCCCTGCTCAAGGACATATGCATAGGTAGGCCCGACTGTCCTTCCAATCTCTGGCTTCCTCCTAAAAAGGACATTGGAATCCATTTGCCAGGAATCACACCCATGTCAGGAATAGAGTTATCACATCCAAACCAGCGTGAGCTACTATGAGTCAGGACTTCAGGGCTGGAGAGGGAGAGACCTGAGGCCAGCATCAGGGTGGTACAGAACCATACTCCAGACGTTAGGAAAGAGTGTGGCTTTCCAAATGTGGGAGCAGTTCACGCAGAGCATCTCTTGCCTGACAGCTACCAGGACACTGATGCCTTCATGGTGAGGTCATCTACGGTTGCAAGAATGAACTCTTTTCCCTGCCAGTTTAAAAAATGAGCAGGCAGGAAAAGCAAGGTCTCAACACTCAGCCAAAGCCGTAAGCAGAAGTACACAGGCAGCAAAACACACACACAGACAGACTCCCCGCAGGTGGAGAAGGGGGTTAGGGAGGCAGTGTCCGGACATTTTCACAACTGTCTGTGTCATTCAAAATCACATTTAAAGTTTGCGGCGTTCAATTGTCCAAACAGAAATGGAGTCAGCTTAGCGGCTACCTGTGATCGATACTAAGAGGAGGTACCTGGATACCTGGTATTGTGGCCATCTTGGGCTGACCAGCTCATCCCCCTCCCCATCCTCACCCCAGTTTCTACCATGCGTCCCTTAAAAAGCTCCCAGACTAGTGGTTCAGTGGTGACCTATTTCCTGAGACTCCTCCTACAAAACGCAGGAGACCCACCACTCCCCCTCCCCCCCAGTACACTCCCACCGATGAGTCTGTAATAAACGTCTCTCTAAAAATCTGTAATGAACTTGTCTCTAAAACTCATCCCCTGTGTACCATGAATTTCGTCCCCAGAAGTCACGAGACAGGAACCCAAAAGCCACCATCCGAGGATGGCTTTGGCATCTGTCAAGTTTTCTGAGGCACCAACTCCCTGAGAAAGACTGTATCACTCTGAAAGACATCCCAATATCCACTTATTATTCCACAGTTTAACAGATGGGTTGGCTACTTGGCTAACCGGGAATTCGATCTCATCACATTGGAGCAAGCTTTTTTTTTTTTTAATTAATTCATTTGTTTTTAATTTATTCTTTGGCAATTTTATACACATATATCATACACTCTGGTCACACTCTTCCAACTTACCCTTGTTGAAAATCAGTGTCTCACAGAGAAATACAAGATCAAATCAAAAGTAATCCAGCAAGGCAATTTCTTTGGCAAAAAGGATGTGTAAGAACTCAAACCAGGCTAGTGAGCACACATGGGCTTTGTTCTTTTTTTTTTTTAAGATTTATTTACTTTACTTATTTATGAGTGGTGTATCTCCATGTATGCCAGAAGAGGGCATCTGGTCCCATTATAGATGGTTGTGAGCCACCATGTGGGTGCTGGGAATTGAATTCAGGACCTCTAGAAGAGCAGTCAATGTTCTTAACTGCTGAGTCATCTCTCCAGCCCCTGGCCTTTGTCTTTGATTCTTAACACAAATGGGGACTGTGTCTCATCTCGGTGAGAGTTATACCTCATGATCTGATTGATGTGATCGGTTACTCTCGGTGAGAGTTATACCTCATGATCTGATTGATGTGATTGTTAATCAGCGTGAAAGCTATGGTAACATTCAGAAATGTCTAGGGGGTGGGAAAATAGGCAGGCCACAAGATGGGGGAGATTTATGCACTATTGCCCCTTAGCAGGTCAACTTATCACTGACAGAAGAACAAATTTCTTACTCTTCCCCCCTCTTTATTATACTTTTAAAAAAATTCAAACTCAGCCAACATATTCTGACATTCTGAAGTCTCTAGTGACAGTAAATTATTGTTATAATAAGTGACCGGGGGCCATTTGGTGAGGGTGGTTTCCCTGAGTCTGCAGATGAGACCCCTAACACAAGTAACTAATTCTTTCATCTGTCTGCAGCATGGCTTAAAGTGAGCCAGCCTTCCCAGGTGGTCCCTTGGCTAGAACGTTAGGTTTTCACCCAAGCCACAGATTCTATTATTCTCTTGACCAGAAGATTCTAATTTCTTAATATCTTCTACCACCAAGCCCCACCCCCTATCCCAAGTCCCCTCCCACTACCATACCTTTCTGGGTTTGTTTTTCTTCTATCATATAATGTATCCCAACACCCCTCCTCCCCTCACTCCACTACTCCCAGCTCCCCCCATCTCCCCTCTCCCCAGATCTACCCCCCATCCTCCCACCCTCACCTCCACCCCTCTCTGGGTTACTGCTCAAACAGGGCACAAGATGGAACAGGGTCAGGCACTAATCCCTACTTGAAGGGTGGACTAGGCAACCCAGCAAGCAGGAGGGAAGGGGTCCCAAGGGCAGGCAAAAGGTTCAGAGACACATAACCCCACTCCAGTCTGCATAAGTTCTGCAAGAGCACCAAGGCAGACAAACTCAAGACATTCTTGGGTGGGCGGACCCTCAGATTCCATGCCTGCCGCTTCAGGCTCTGTGAGCCCCTAAAAGTGCTGGTCAGTTGACTCCGTGGGGCTTGTTCTCCTGGTGTCTTCGACCCCTCTGATCCCGGAAATCCCTCCTTTACCTCTTCCATGGGATTCCCAGAGCTCTACACTTGATTGGCCTGTTTTTAATTCAGAACCAAGTATATGGAATCGAAAAGCCTACTAATGTTTATTTACTTTATTGGTGATTATTCACTTTATTGGTGATCTACATAAAAAAAAATTTTTTTTTTAATTTAAAAAAAGAGTTTATTTCAGTTGGCGGTTGCCAGCTACAGACCATCATGGTGGGAAAGTCACGAAGCAAGAGCTTTAAGCCAACTAGTCATATCTCCAGTCAAGAAGGGAGGGAATTTTTGTTTTGTTTTTTGTTTTGTTTTGAGGGTTTGTGTTTTTGTTTTGTTTTGAGAAGCTGAGTAGACCTCACAGCGTCACACTGAGCCTCCCTTACTTACGTCATTAATAAAACTGAACGACAATGCGTGGTATGCAAGGTTTGGGGTTGAGCGGTAAAAAAAGACGTAAAAGCTCCCAGCGCTCTGTGCACCCAGTAACTAGAATCCACCACCACTGTCTATCCCCTCCCAAGAAAACTGACACTGATGCTAATCCACAGAGAACAGAAAACACAAAACTTCAACTCGGGCCCCTTTTGGCTCAGCCACTCCCCAAACACCAACTGTTAAGCAAGCAGGAAGCTCACTCCCGGCACAGCTTGCTTCATCGCCTGGAAAGCAGCGTTAGCCACGCCCACTTTGTTGCCGCTGTCTGTTTAGCAAGCAAGTTTAGGACAGTATCATCAGTTCAGAAGTAGAATTCTCTGAATACCTGTGACTTTTTTCTTTTACATTTTCACATGCGTTTGAGGGTGCACACATGCCACAGAGGACAACTTTCAGGAATCTGTTCTCCCCTCCCACCGTTCGGATCCTGAGTATCTAATGTAGGCCCTCAGACTTGGGTGGATGGGGTGTCTTTACCCCACTGAGCCATGTCACCTAAGTTTCCAGTTCACCTGTGATATTCTAACTAATGGATCTTTGTATACCATCAGGAGATTCAGCTGGGTGCACACCTTGCAAACAAACCTGGGGAATGCCCTATCTACCTGCTAAGGCAGACACGACACAGAAACCCCGATTTTGAAGGAACAGAAGCAAACTCCAGCATGTTACCTTTTGTGAGTCTCCCCTCCCATTCCTTAACAGGAATTTTACTGGTGGCGTCTCTATTCTTGTTCCCAAATTCTTTTTTTTAAAAAAAAAAAAAAAGACTGTGTTTCTCTGTTGTAACTCTGGCTGTCCTGGAACTCACTCTGTAGACCAGGCTGGCCTTGAACTCACAGAGATCCAACCGCCTCTGCCTCCTGAATGCTAGGATTAAAAATGTGCACCACCACTGCCCAGCCCTAAATTCTTTCAGAAGGTATTACACTTTGTACCAAAAATAATCTCAGTAGTGAATGTTTATGGACAGTCAGGATTTGGATCTTTTCATTATTATTACATTTATTCTGTGTGTGTGTGTGTGTGTGTGTGTGTGTGTGTGTGTGTGTGTGCATGTGTAGATTAGAGGACAGTTTGCAGGAGTCAGTTTTCTCTCATCATGTAGGTCCCAAGGACCAAACTTCCATAAACAGTGTTGGCAGCAAGCACCTTTACCACCTGAGCTATCGTGTCACCTTGGGTTTGGATGTTAAATACCCCTGAAAAGCACATATGCTCACAGCTGGGTCATCAGCCTGCAGCACCAAGAGGAAGTGGAAAAATCTTTAGGAGGTGACGCCTAGCGGGAAGAAATGGTGTCATTGTGGGTATCCCTTGACGAGGATATTGGAACTGTGGCCTCGTCTCTCTTTTTTTCTTGTAATTCTCCATCAAGAATATAAACAAACCATGGATCATGAAATTCCTATAAAGACCTTCGTTATTCCCAAATAAAGTTCTTATGACAGAAATCCTAGAAGAGAGTTTATTAGTTGGCTTCATGGGCAAGACCAGCCTAAGGCAGGAGGGATTCATTTGGGCTCACAGTTTTAGAGGGCTCCATCCATGGTTGCTTGGCACCAGATGTGCTTGGGCAGAGCATTATGGTGGCAGGAGGAGGCGGCTCACCCCATGGTGACAGGAAGCAGAGAGAGAAGAAAGAAGCTGTGACTATCCAACTTTCAAAGGCATGCATATCACAAAGCCCTACTTCCCCCATCCATCCAGGGCTGAGATGTGGGTTCAAGAGATACACCGAGACAGGTTTCCAGGAGCATGGGGTTTATTAGAAGAGTTATTAACGCCATGGACAGATAGTCAGACAACAACAAAGCAGCAGCACTGCAGAGAACTCAGGCCCCAGCACCGAGACAGACAGCATGCCAGCGACTCTGAAGAAAAAAATCGGGGAATACATTACAGAAATAGAGTTCCTTCTTAGACCTTTCTGCAGATGGAGGTGGTCTCACAGAAGCCTACAGCCAGGCTGTCTGGTTCCCAGACAGGAGGCAGGGAAGTGGGTAGGGAGTGGGCAGGGAGGGGGTAGGGTAGCCACCAGTACCACCGTTGATGTAAACTCACTTTTTCAGATGAGAGATCCTGGCCCCTAGGGACCCTTCCCCATCTATTAGCTAGGGATGCAGAGTCTCAGAAGGGTGTCTGCGCACTCTGTGAGAGGAGATGGCTACCGTGGGTAATGTGTCCTGACTAGTAATCGGTGTCTTACATTCTCACCACTCCACCTCTTCAGGTTTCCAAAACCTCTCTAAATAGCCCCACCAAGCCAGGACCCAAGCATTCAGCACATAAGCCTGTAGGGAGCATGTCATAGTTAAGCCATAGCAAGAAGCCAGTTGCTGCCTAAGCAGACTTCTTACTTCTTTTTTCTTTCTCATCCACCAACGTCCCCGAAGAAACCAGAAGGTTTTTATATAGTGTCAAGGGTCACTGAACCACAGAAGCGAGTCTCTGATGCAGAGCATGTAGGGTAACCATGGGAACACTACAAAAGGTTCATCTTCTCTCTCTAGCTTCCCCCCAAGAAAGCACCAGACCAAATAAATACAGACACTGGCATTCCCTCTAATGCCCTGCCAGCAGAGACCAGGAGTGAAGTTCACTGGAAGAGAGTCTGCCTGGTACGCGTGGGGCCCTAGGTTCTATTCCCCAGCAGCACACACAGGAAAGATGTGTATAAATTACAACAAAATCCCACTGCGATGATTTTCAAATGAGGTGACAAATGAACGGGGCTAGAGTTTTCTGTGAGGCTGGATGACAATACAGCTATGTCCTCAAAGGGAAAGGCACCCAGTTACCCGAGATGGCACAAGATATAGAATTAACCTGCATTTCCATCAGTGGATGGAGAAAACGTGGCATAGGGGCTGGCAAGATGGCTAAATGGGTAAAGGCATTTGCTGCCAAGCCTGATGGCCTGAGTTCAATCCCCAGGACCCACAGGAAAGAACTGAATCCTTCAAATTGTCCTCTGACCTATACATGTCTGCTATGGCGTGTACACACACACACACACACACACACATACAAATAATATTTTTAAAATGATATTTTTAAATATTTTTAAAAGACTGTAAATGAAAAAAAGAGACTTGAGTAGTGAAAAATGGTATTTTTTTCCTAGTTTCCCATAGTGGATATGTGAGTTCAACTTTCTGTGTATGGAAGTAACAAGAAACATGTCTGCATTCCAAAAGAATCCCAACATGTGTCAGCGACTGTGAAACTTGGGCTTGCTCTGAATTCCGTTGAACTATCAGTGCAATCGAGCTAGACCTAACGAGTCTCTGAATGCATCTGCCACACTCAGTTCTGTTTAAAGCTACATTGAGTCATTATAGTGCTATTCAATATGTAAGCTGTATTATTTTGTGTAGTACTTTTACTAACTTGAGTTTCATACAATGTATCTCGATCACATCCTCTTCCCACTTCTCCCTGTTCCACCCTCCCACCCCTGTGCCCTCAAAAAAACCAAAAACAAACAACAAACAAACAAACAAATAAAATTAAGTCCAGCTAGTGTGGCAGGAGCATGGACCACGAGCATCACCACAGTTCCTGGAGGCAGCAGGCTGCTCTGATGATGGGCATTCCCCTGGCTCATACCATCCCAAGACCAAACAGTAATACATAAAATAAAGTATGGGTTACAAAAACGGAAAATACAGTCTATACACTCAATGGGATTCCGTTTAGCCATAAAAAGAACACAGTCTCATGACTATAGATGAGCCTGGACGAGCTTCTAGTGAGGTCCAGAAACTCTGTCTGTTCTCACTTGCGTAGAATCTAAAACAGCCATTGCCATGGGGGTTAAAAGTGGAATAATGGCCGCCCCCGAGCTGAGAGGGAAAGATGGGGAGAAATTTGTGAGCAGGTGTAACAATGTTGTTGATGGAGGAATGAGGTAGGTGTGGTGTTACAGGACTGCAATCCCAGCACTCGGCAGCCTGAGGCAGGAGAACCTCAAGGGTCCAGGCCAGCCTGGACTACCTAGCAAGAGCTGGGGGAGATGCGGAATAGAAGGGAAGAAAGAATGTGTTCCGACACAGTGTTACAGGATGGTGACTGTTCGTAAGAGTGATTCGTCATGTGTTGCAAATAGCTAGAAAAGATCTTAACTGTTCTCATCACCAAAGAGATGATGGATGTTTGAGGTGATGGATTTACTAATTGCTCCGTCATTTCACAATGTACGCCTGTATTGAAACATCACATGGCGTCTGATAAATAACCACAATTACTGTGAGTCAATCATTTTCAAGATGGCTTCTATGGCTGTAACAGGGACACGATGCCAACCGTGGCCTTTGTCCTCAGTGTTGCCACATGAGAGTTGGTGGAAGTCCAAGTTCAAATGCAGGTGAGATCAGGATATTCAGAGGTGTATGGGAATAGAATTCCCATTGGCAAAGAATGAAATGAACTTGAACGCTTTCAACCAGTCCTTCTTTTCCTGCTGGGATGGAAAAGAGACCCAAGGAGATGGAGGCAAATTTTGCAGCAGAAAGGTCTACCAGGACCAAAGCTGGGGAGAAAATAAATCTCAACAATTCCAAGATGACCTTGAACTCCTGAGCCTGCAGCTCCCACTTCCACAGTGCTGGAACCACAGGCATGCACAGCCACAGGGAGATTCTGTGGTTCTGAGGGTCAAACCCAGGGATTCCAGCGTGCTAGGCAAGCACTCTTCCAACCAGGTCACAGCTCCAACCCCATAAGGCAACGTATTTGAAGAAAAGAGGCACATTGACTCAAGAACGAGTGGAAAGCTGACCCAACGCAATCTCTGTGGTTAGGAAACATCATTCAAGATTTTCTAGCCAGATGGGAGTGGCAGATGCCTTTAATCCTAGCACTTGGGAAGCAGGCAGATCGCTGTGAGTTCAAGGCCAGCCTGGCCTGCAGAGTGAGTCCCAGGACAGCTAGAGTTACGACAGAGAAACCCTGTCTCAAAAAAAAAAAAGATTTTCTAAGAGTGGGCAGAGAGTGTAGCTCAGAGGAAGATCCCTTGACTACCATGCACAAAGTCCAGGGTTTGATCCCCAGCAACGCCCCCAGCAAAAGATTACTACTATTAAGACAGAATTCTGTAGTAGTTCACCTACTGAGTGGGTCACCAAGACATGACATGGAGGCATATTCATAGGTGTAATCCCTGCTAGACCTCAGCAGAGGGAACCACCATCCTGGCCAACACCATCCTGAGTGTCTGAGCTCAGGTGTTTTTATTGATCCAGAACTCCTGAGGTGTTCTACTGATAGCACATGCAGATCATTAACAATCAGACATCCCCCACATAAATCCTACACCTGCAGACAATACAAAATGCCAAAGCCTAGATAGCCCCTCACCCAACAGTGCACAAAACAATTATTGTATACATAAGTAAAAATAGACTTGCACAACAGAATTCATCTGAGGACCTTTGAAAGCTTCTGAGGGCAAGGCATACTGGAGCGGGCCTTTACTTCTATCTAGCACTTAGGATGCAGAAGCAAATAGATCTCTAGGAGTTTGACAGCAGCCGGGTCTATATTGAGTTCTGGACCAGCCAAGGCTGCATAATGAGACCCTATCTCAAAACAAAACAAAAGAAAAACCTTGCTGAACCAGGCCTGCGCGTGGTGTACAAACATACATACATGCAGGCAACACACACACACACTTAAAATAAGGATACACGTGAGGAGTCTGGAGATGCAACTTAACTGGAAACATGCTTTCCTGGTATAATGAACTTTATAGGTTTGATGCCTAGCATCTCAAAAAAACTGGGTAGGAGGGTGTCTTAGTTTGGGTTTCAATTGTCATGATAAAAACACAGTGACTCAAAGCAACTTGAGGTGGAAAGAATTTAGTTCATTTACCCTTCCAAGTAACAGTTCACCAAAGCCAGGGCAGGAACTCAAGTAGGACAGGAACCTGGAGGCAGGAACTAAAGCAGGGGCCATGGATGAATGCTGCTTACTGGTTTATTCCTCATGGATTGCTCAGACTGCTTTCTTATACAACTCAAGCCATGTCCTACCCCCACCTCAGCCATACCACCACCACCACCAACAATAACAACACCAACAACACCATCACCACCCCACATACATGGGCTAGGCCCACCCATATCAAGCATCAATCAAGAGAATGCCCTACACTCTCGCCTCCAGACCAATTGGATGGAAGCATTTTCTCAACTGAGTTTCCTCTTCTCAAATAACTCTAGCTTGTGTCAAACTGACAAAAAAACAAAAAATCAAGACAGGTGACAGGGGGGTCTAAGGGGACACTTTGCCAAGAAGCTTTTGGTACTATGTAGTCTTCCTTATGGTTACATGCCACTTGGACTTCTGGGAACAGCTTAGGGGTAGCTATTTAAGAGAGTATGTCCTTTGGAAAAAGAGTTAGGTGGTGACAGGGGAAGAGCGAGCATCAGGTTCGGGTAGAGACAGGGGAAGAGTGAGCACCAGGTTGGGAGGTGTCAGGGGAGACAGTAAGCTCCAGAAGCTGATGATAGGGAAGGCAGGCAGAAACAAGGCTCAGATAAAGTGGATATAACCAGGGTTTTAAAAAGTTAAATTAGGAATCTTTCTTAGTAACAGTCAACAGCCTGGGGTGGGGTGGGGGGACAGGGTGGGAGAGTCAAGTCAACAGTGAAAACATAACACTTACAAAAGGTTTCAAAGCTTAGATATAGCATTTAAACACAGCTGCAGCCTTTAAGAAAACATTTACCTTTTAGCCCCCAAACAAAGAAGACTTGGAGCCCAGACCCAAACAGCAGAAAACAGCAACATGCTCATTTTAAAAAAAAAAACCTTCAGAGAGGGACCCAGCAACATGGCTCAGCAGGTAAAGATACCTGTCAGCAAACCTGACAGCATGAGTTGGATTCCCAGGACCCACATAACGACAGGAGAAAACTAGCTGCCTCCAATAATTCTCTGACCTTTGCACTCAAACAATGGCATGTATGTACCCTGCCCTGCCCCCAACACACACATTAATTAAATATATGTAAAAAAAAAATTAACTGGGCATGGTGGTATACATCTTTAATCCCAGCACCTAGTGGGCAGAAGAGAGAGGATCGGAAGTTTAAAGTCACTCTCAGCTACATTACAAGTTCAAGTCTCCTGGCGGTGATATGTTCCTGATTAGGAATGGCAGCTCATACTCTTTAGAGGTAGAATGGGGAAAAGTGGAGTGAGAGAGAAGAGAGAAATTAAGAGTGTGTGTGTGTGTGTGTGTGTGTGTGTGTGTGTGTGTAAAAGAGAGAGAGAGGAAGATGTAGAGAGAGGGAAGAGAAGGGGAGTGGGAGACGGGTGGAGGAGGGGAGAGAGAGGAAGGAGAGAGAGAGAGGAGAGGAGACAAGGGAGAGAAAGAGAGACAGGATAGGGGAAGAGTGAAGAATCTAAGCAGCACCTCAGCATAGAACAAAAGCCATTCATGTTCTTGCGCTCATTAAATAAGCAATACGGTATGGTAAGAGCTAAATTGCACAGTGCATTTTCAGCCGTGGGGTGCACTTAGAGCTCATCAAAAAGACGCAGTTAAGCTTGAGGCACTCAAGCCCTCCCCCAGCTGGTGGCCGGCACCCGCTGGTCTCAAAACTCTGAGGATTGGAAAGTCACAGAGAAGGGGGCCTCTCAAGCCCCCTTACTCATTAGTCCTAAGCCTACAGAAATGAGAACTTGAGTAGTGGGCTGTGTTAGAACGGTGTGAAGATTGTATCCATCTGAGTACCGGCATATTTGAAAAAGATCACAGGGATTTCTAACGAGCAGGAACTGTAAGAGCCACTAACCTGGGAGCTGGAGAGATGGTTCAGTGGTTAAGAGCACTGGCTGCTCTTCCTAAGGGACCCAGGTTCAACTCCCAGCACCCCAGTGGTGGATCACAACATCTGTAGCTCCGGTTCCAGGGGATCTGATGCCCTTTTCTGACCTCAGGAAATGGGGCACAGACAAACAAACTGACAAAATGCACACATACACTGGTTTTGCACCAAGCCAGCACCCTTTCTGCAGAACGGTGTATTTAAACCTGCTTTGCTTTCACTAGTCTCTTCCATTTCTTTCAGAATAACACAGAGGGTTGTTTCCCACATTACCCATGTGTCTCTGCGTAAGAAAAACAAGAACCTGGGAGCTCTCTCTCCTGCCCTCCCAACTCAGGTCTGCACCTGTGACACTAGCACCATTAAACATTAAGCACCTGACTATTTATTCAATGTGTACTGGTCAGTTGCTTATGATTATCAGTTGCCAGGGAAATAGATGGCATCAATCTCCTACCACAGAGTCTCCACTGTGATGAAGAGTGGAAGCCCAGCTCGGGTTCGTCTGGACACCCTGTTGAGGACCTGGCTCCTCCCTGGACCACTTTGCTTAGGATCTTCCATGAGACTCAGTCTGAGTCAAAGAGACACCAGGGGATAAATTCCTAAGACCTACCCCGGATCCTCATACACCCCATGATCCCGAACCACGCCCTCCCTCAGAGAACAGGTCACATGAGGCCAAAGCAGGAACAAAATAATTAGCATCCTCTTTCTTAACAAGGCACCTGGGGATGGAGTCCCCATGAGCCCCCCAACGACAAATACCCTCCAGAGCCCTTGGTTTTCTATTTACCTGCCCCAGGCTGGGAGGACACACCAGGCCCCTCTAAGGACAGCAGGCTCATCGCAGGTCACAGAGAATGACCTCTTGTGCCCTTCCTGGGAACTGAGCACTGGCCTCTGGTGGTTCTAGTGGACAATGGAGAAGGAAGGTTGCTGAGAACTCTCCTTTGGTGATGCCATTCAGGTGAGCGAGGGAGGGACCAAGAACACTGAGTTGGAAGGGTCTGGGGAAGGGAACTTCCTGAGTAGAGAATGGGGGTAGGGCCATTTGTAGTCTAGATAAAGAGGTGGAGGCCAAACTCTATGCCAGGACATGTATGCAACAGTAGTTAGGGTCTGCACAAAGAGTCACACAACAGGGTCCCCAGTGGGGTAATTATTCAAATGTGTCCCTGGCCAGGTCTCTGTGCTTTTCAAAAGAAAAGCCCTGCAAGTGACCCAAGAACTACTACTACCTTAGGGCATCCCAAGTCTCCAAATGAAAGCAGTGCAAATGTGCTTGTGACAGGGAATCGTGGTTTCAGCCAGCAGCCCAGAGGAATCTGACGGTGCACTGCAAAACACAAAACAAAAAATAAAAAACTCAAACCCAAATCCCAACTCTGAGAGGCACCGCAAAGTAACGGAGGGTTCCTCGGGAACTGTCTTGGGCTTGGTGGTGAGAGGAAGGAAGCATGCTGGTAACTTTCCTGAACTCCCTTTCAGCATCTCTTCCCCTTCTGTCCAGAGGAGCCTGCCCTGCATGGCGGCTGCCTCAACCTCTCCATTGCTCTCACAACACCTTGGGGGCCATCGTCAAGTCTGTTCATCTCTTTCCCCCTTCTTCTGTCTGATTTTGTTTGTCTTGTTGTTTGGGGTTAGGGGGTTGCTTCCTTTTTTCGTTTCTTGAGGCGATGTCTCATGTAGCCGGATAACCTTGAGCTTCTGCAAGGATTGCAGGTGTGTGCTCTACCTCTCAACCACTCCCCTAAGTGTAACCCCACACCCTTTCTGTTTTTTCTCTTTATACATTTTAATTTGGGGGGGTGGGGGGTGGTTTTTTGTTTGTTTGTTTGTTTTGTTTTTTCAACACAGAGTTTCTCTGTTGTAGCCCTGGCTGTCCTGGAACTCACTCTGTCGACCAGGCTGGCCTTGAACTCACAGAGATCCTCCTGCCTCTGCCTCCAGAGTGCTGGGATTAAAGGCACGAGCCACCACCACCTTGTATAATTTTAATTTTTAAATTAACTTACAAAGTACTAGGTTGCCGTGAGGAATTGCATACATTTTTAGTCAGTTTCCCTCCCCCTCCCTCCCGCCTCCATCATCCCCCTCTCCTCTTCTCACTGTAGTGTCCTTTTACCCTCAGTTTCCCTCACCCCTTTATTGTTCACTCAGCTTTATTGTGTTCTGCACCCCTGCTCCCTTGCAGAATCCTTTTTAAATCACAGTGGTCCTTTTCATTTACTTATTTTTTCATGGAGCGTGTGAATGTGTGTGTGTGAGTGTGTGTGTGAGTGTGTGTGTGTGTGAGTGTGTGTGTGTGTGTGTGTGTGTGAGTGTGTGTGAGTGTGTGTGAGAGTGTGTGTGAGTGTGAGTGTGTGTGAGTGTGTGTGTGTGAGAGTGTGTGTGTGAGTGTGTGTGAGTGTGTGTGAGTGTGTGTGTTTGAGTGTGTGTGTGTATGAGAGTGTGTGTGTGTGTGAGTGTGTGTGTGTGTGTGTAGGCAGCGGACAACCTGTGCGAGTCAGTTCTCTCCCTCCGCAATCTGCGAGCTGAGTGACCGCGGGTCCTCAGACCCGGCAGCAAGCGCCAGTTTCTGCAGTCCTCAGGGTTGCGCGCCGGGCTTGAGGCACGCTCCAAGAGCAAGCGCTGTACCGGCTACGCTAAAACAGTTATTGGTGGACTCCGGCCCGGCCCGATGTTCCAGGTTCATGGCCTTTCATCCCAGTAATTGAAAATAAGGGCTCACACAGACTTGCAGAAGAAGCAAGAAAACTATGCAAAGACTGACAGCTGACTACATGAGTGAGAGTGCTCAGAGCCCCAGTTACAGTTCAGGATTTCCTTTTATGGGAGTCAAGAGAAGTCTGCTTACTGAGGGGAGTAGTTTGGACAGTTCTCTATTTGATTGACAGATCAAGTTTCATAATAATTTCTCTATTGCACATGTCCCTTCCCGTAATGCATCTGACTTTAACCTTATGTGCACCTAATTGTACATAGGCATAACATGGTAAAATACGAGAGTCTCCTGAAATGTTACCAGAGGATATAGTTTTGCCTTATGTGGACCCAAAACCAGTTCAGTCCTGACCTGCCCTTCCGTTGTTCAAATCCAGAAATGTTGGGAATGCACCGGAGTAGAAACTGTCTAAATTTGATTGTTAGCAGGGACAGGGAAACTTATGGCATTGTTCAAAGATGGGAGGACATGTATTTTGATGTGGGCGGGGGCTTGGGAGGATTCTGGGGTTGCCGGGTGCAGTCTGGAGAGGAATACGTGTGCATAGAACTTGCAGGTGAAGGAATTGCGCTGTCGAGTGCATTGTTGGTGGAGTGCATAACCCAAAATCAGACGGAGGACCCAAGCTAAACTGTCTCCTCCCCTTGCCTGCCTCGGGTCTGCTTTCATCAACTAAACTGAGTCATTTTAACTAATCCCAAACCTGATTTTGCTGAATTGCATCCTTTAATTAAATGTTACACGCAAGCACACAGCAATGCTTTTTCACAGTGATGAGGCTCAAACCCAAGGTCAGGTACAGGGGAGGCAAGGTCTCCACCCCTGAGCTGTGCCTCCAGCCCTGACCACAATTTATTATTTTAATTTACTTTTTTCTCTCTCGTGTAACACATCCGGATCCCATCCTCCCCTCCTTCCACTCCTCTCAGCTTTCTGCTATCTCCCCTCTCTTCCAGCTCCCCCTCCTCTTCTTCTCAGAAAAGAGCGGGCCTCCCAGGGTTATCTCTCAAATAAAAGTGTATCAAGATGAAACAAAGCCAAAGCCCATGCATCGAAGCCAGACAAGGGAGCCCATTCTGGGAAGAGTGTCCCAAGGGCAGGTAAAAGGGTTCCCCCCCACACACACACACCAACTCTTAGGATCTCTACAAGAACACCAAGGCAGATAACAATAAGATACACATAGAGGACTCTGCAGGCTCAGTGTCTGCCGCTTCAGCCTCTGTGAGCCCCTGAAGCCCAGCCCCAACCACCATTTTAAAAACTATTTTTAATTGACAAAAATTATGTAAATGCTACTTTAAAATCTACATATATTTTAGAGTAACTAAATTAAGCTAAAGAACAGTTTCACAATGCCAATACTTTCTCCTTCTAAATTTTACTTTTATTTCTAAGTGTATGTGTGTGTGCCTGTTGTGTGTTTGTGTGTGTGTGTGTGTGTATGTGTGCATCTGTGTGTGTGTTTGTGTGTGTGTGTCTGTGTGTGTTTGTGTGTGTGTGTGTGTATGTATGTATGTGTGTGTGTGTGTGAGTTTGCATATGTGAGCACAGGTGCCACCAGAGGACAGAAGTGGTTATCAAATCCCCTGGAGCTGGAATTATAGGAAGCTGTAAGCTATCCCACATGGTTGCTGGCAACTGAGCTGGGGTCCTCTACAGGAACAGCAAGTGCTCTTGAGCACTGAGCCATCGCTCCACCCCACAATTTCCAAGAACATGGTTTTTGCCATTAACTGTAGTCACTGTGTTGTATAATAGATCTCTTCAACTTTGATAACTGAACATTTAAATCTTCTGACCAACATCTCTGCTAGACTCTGTACACTACCATTCTATTGCCTGCTTCTATTAATTCAACTTTTTCAGAGTGCCATACATAAGTGAGATCCTGTGGCATTTCTTTTATTTCATTTATCATAACCTTCTCTGGGTTCATCTATATTGTGGGGAATGACAACATTTCCTTCCTTTTGCAATTGAATTGTATTCCACTGTGTACCTGCATACACACAATTGTTTATGCATACATTTTTTTTATGGTGCTAGAGATCAAATCCAGGGCTTTGGGCATGAGAGACGCACATTTTATGACTGACCTACACTTCCAGCTCTCTTTGTATCATCAATTATTTGTTTACCTATTCTTTTTTTTTTTTAGGACAGTTTCTCTGTTATAACTCTGGCTGTCCTGGAACTCACTCTGTAGACCAGGCTGGCCTCGAACTCATAGAGATCTGCCTGCCTCTGCCTCCCGAGTGCTGAGATTAAAGGCGTGCGCCACCACCTGCCTGGCTATTTATCTATTCTTAACACCAAATTTATACTCAAAGTGTTTCATTTTAAAGAATTTATTTCACTTTGTACTTATGTGTGGATGCCTGTGTGGATGCACCCATGAGTGCTGAGGTCCAAGAGGAGGGTTGGGTCCTCTGGAACTACAATTACTGACCGTCGTGAGCTTCTCCATATTGGTGGCTAGGGATCAAACTCCCCCAAGAGTAGCAGCATTTTACAGCTGAGCCATGTCTCCAGCCCTCATATTTTTTCTTGGTAGTGGGAAGGAAAACGGGGAGGAGGAAAGAAGAGCATGTGAGAGGTCTGGGGAAAAAAATACAAGGAGATGCCAGGTTCCTTTTACTATAGATGCTTTGCATTGAGATTTGCTGTGTGTTAGTCAGTTTTCTGTCACTGTGCCCAAATACCTGAGATGATCAACCTAAAAGGAGGAAAGGTTTATTCTGGCTCAGGGTTTCAGAGGTTTCTCAGTCTAGGTCAGCTGGTCCCATTGCATCACGGTGTGAGAGGGTGGTGGAGATCTGTTCAGCAGTCAGGAGGCCACCCCACAGGTGTGCCAGGTCCTCTGCAAGAGCAGCAGGTCCTCTCAGCTGCTAAGCCATCTCTCCAACGTCAGAAACCACCTTCTACCACCTCCCAATGGTGTTGCAGGCTGGTCATCTGGGCTTTTCCCATATGGGTATTTTCAGAACATTCCAGAACTGAACCATAAGCAAAGGTTACCCATGTTGGACAACATCCAAGTTGACCGTGTATCTAAGTTAGGGATGTGAGACACTAATTACCCCAGACTTGGATAGCTTGTGGAAAAGGACACCTACTGTAGGTAGCATAGAGCAATTTATTCAAAGGAGTAGGTGGATTTTCACAGACCCCACAGGTTCAATGGCACTGGTGCTCATCATTGACCCCAGCTCTATGTTGCTCCCACCCACTTCTGTTCCCCTAGACACAAGCTTTCCATGGAAACAAAGAACCAAACAGCAGTCTTGGAATTCCACCTCATGGGACTCTCAGAGAACCCAGACCTGCAGCCCATCCTCTTCGGGCTATTCCTGTCTATGTATCTGGTCACTGTCTTTGGTAACCTGCTCATCATCCTGGCCATCATCTCAGACTCTCACCTGTACACACCCATGTACTTCTTCCTCTGCAACCTGTCCCTGGTTGACATCTTTTTCTCCTCCACCACGGTCCCTAAGATGTTGGTGAACATCCAGACCCAGAGCAGAGCCATCCCTTTCGGGGGTTGCCTTGCCCAAATGTATGCCTTCCACCTCTTTGGAACTATGGACAGCTTCCTCCTAGCGGTGATGGCCATTGATAGACTGGTGGCCATTGCCTACCCGCTGCGCTACTCAGTGCTCATGAGCCCACGTGTCTGTGGGCTACTGATAGGTGGGCCATGGTTGATCACTAACCTCCAGTCTCTGGTGCATACCTGTCTCATGGCCCGGCTGACCTTCTGCGCCGGCTCGGAAATCCCTCACTTCTTCTGTGACCTCATGCCTCTCCTGAAACTCTCCTGCTCAGACACACACGCCAATGAGCTGGTGATTTTCACCTTTGGCATCATCATGGGCCTCAGCCCACTGTCCTGCATCCTGGTCTCCTACATCTGCATTTTCAGGGCAGTCTTGCGGATCCCTTCTGCTCAGGGCAAGTGGAAAGCCTTCTCCACTTGCGGCTCTCACCTCACTGTGGTGTCACTGTTCTACGGGACCATCTTTGCTGTGTACTTACAGCCAGCGTCCTCCACCTCCTCCCAGAAAGACAAGACAGCTGCATTGATGTGTGGGGTGGTCATCCCTACACTGAACCCCTTTATCTACAGCCTAAGGAACAAGGATATGAAGGCAGCCCTGAGGAAGCTTGTCAGCAAAGCAGTATCATCCCAATCCTAAGACCCAACAGTAACTGGGTGCCTACTGTGTTTCAGGACCACTGTCCGGTGCTTGGGATACAGAGATGAACCTCAACCTGTTCTCAAGTTGTCCAAAGTGTAGCATGGAATAGAGCCACATAATAAAACCTTACAGTACAATGTGGTAAACGTGTCATAAGGAAATGAATGGGGTCTTGAGAGATGGCTTGGTGGCTAAAAAGCATGTGGTTCTCTTCAGAGGACCCCAACTTTGGTGTTTTAGCCTCCTGAGTGTTGGGAAGACAGATGTGCAACACTGGATAGAGAAGTCTATGTCTTTTGTTTGTTGGTTGGTTGGTTTGTTTCACGTGGTGGTACTAGAAATCTCCTGTGATTCATTTAGGAAAAACTGGTGACCTGCAAATACCATCTATAAATCTGTCAGGATCATGACCAATCCTGTATCCCAGAAAAACACATAAAGGATTAAAATGTTACCATGTGATTGTTTGGGTATCAGCATAAAAAAAAATGATGCTAAAAGCTAGGATTTATCATCAGCTGAGTACTGAGCCCATTTACCCACCAGTAATTACATTATATTCTTTGTTTGTTTTGAGACAGGGGCTCTCTATGTAGCCCTGGCTCTCCTGGAACTCACTATGTAAACTAGGCTAGCCTTGAACTCCACCTGCCTCTGCTCGCTGAGTACTAGGATTAAAGGAGTGTGGCACCATGCCTGCCAAGTTATCACATTTCAAACAATATCTCAACAACATAATTAATGTAGCCCCTTGCTAATGGGGAAAACTGGGATTTGAAAGGTAAAGGATTTGAATGGTAACTGAGATTTTATTTTAGTTTTGAGACAGGGTCTCTCTATGTGGCCCTGGCCAGCCTGGAACTTGCTATTACACCAGGCTGAACTTGAACTCACAGAGATATGCCTGCCTCTGTCTCCTGAGTGCTGGGATTAAGGGCACACATGGGATTTCTTTTTTTAAGATTTACTTTTATTTTATCTTAAGAATGATTTGCCTGTGTGCAAATGCACCACATGTATGCAGTACCTATAGTGGCCAAAAGAGGGAGCACTTGATTGCCTGGAACTGGGTTTGTGAATCACCACGTGGATGTTCAGCATGGAACCCAGGTCTTCTACCACAGTGCTCACAATGTCGGAGCTATCTCTCCAGCCTGGGTTTTTTAAGACAGGGTCTCACTGTATAGGCCAGGCTGATCTCAAACGTGAAATCCTACTGCCTCTGCCTCTAAGTGCTGCAGTAACAGGTGTGTTCCACCACACTGAGTCCTGGCTCTTCTGTTTTAATCATGGGGTGGGGGGAACAAAACAAGAAGATTCTGCTCCGATTATATAAAATTCTAATTCTAAAGCACATAGTGTTTCACCCGAACGCCACTGAATGAAAAAAGAAATAAAAAAGAGAGGAAGGACATAGCTGCTCCTAGGTGTAGAGGAGGAGAAATTTTCTTGTAGACATGAGGGAGAGCACAGCCAGGGACAGAGACATCTGGGGGAGTCGGGGGGGGGGGACCATGACCAGACTGAGCTGCCATGTGAGGGCCATGTGAGGTCAGGGGTGGGAGAGAGAGCAGAGAGGAGAAAGAGGGGGATCTGGAGACCAAGAGGCCAGGAGGCCAAAAAAGAGGGGGGCGGGTAACTAAAATGGCTGGATTATATAGGGAAGGGCAGCCCAGCCCCCGGGCTAGAGAGTTCAGGGGAGGGGACGGGAGAGGGATATGCAAGGCAGGGGGACCCTGTTCCAGGTAGGGACTGAGGGATGCTGGGAGAACCTGGCGGCCAGGTCCACTTGGATATGTCAAATAGGTATCTCAGCCCACAGTTTGTCCCTAGTTTGAGACCTCACAACAGCCACACCCCTTTGTGTACACACCCTCCACGGCTCCCTTCAGCCTTCCAGCCCAGACCTGAGCGGTCTCAGAGATCTCGCACCCAAAGTCTGAAATGTCAGTTTGCTAACTGACCCTCCGCCTAGGACTCTGTGCGGCACAGCAGTTTCCTCGGCACAGGCTCCAAGAAGAGTCTCCGAGACTTAGGAAGGAAATCTGAAAAGCTCAAGCTTACGAGATTTACCAGGGCTCCTCTGCACTCTTAAACAGCTGCGAGGTGGGGGATGCCGACCGGAGGGAGGCGCTGCTCAGGGCAAGCTCCATGCCTCTCCAGCTGCCTGCAAATCACGCAGAGCATAGAGCCCCGGGGCGTGGCTTTCTTACGTGCATGGGCGTGGTGCGTGGTGTGTGGCGCAGCTGCTGTCTTGAATAGATGTGTGTGTGTGTGTGTGTGTGTGTGTGTGTGTGTGTGTGTGTGGTGGTGTGTTCTCTCCAGGAAATACTTCATAGAACAGTCTGAAGAAAAAAAAAATTGAGACTTTTGATACAGTTCCAAAATATGGCACTTACCTTGAGAAAGTTTTTTCCCCCTATTAAAGATAGTATAACCCAACAAGGGCCCATCTCTCCCTTAAAAAAAATTACTTATATTTATTTTATATGCATTGGTGTTTGGCCTGTATGTATGTCTGTGTGCCGGGTAATCCAGACCAGGAGTTATAGACAGTTGTGAGCCACCATGTGGTTGCTGGGAATTGAACCCAGAACCTCTGGAAGAGCAGTCAATGCTCTTAACCACTGAGCTATCTCTCCAGCAGGGTCCAAAACTAAAAGGGAAAAAAAAGGTAACAGAAAAAGTAGAGCCTGAATGCAAAGTGTCCATCAACCAAAGCATCATTGGGGCGGCCTATCAGAAAGGAAGCCTAGGCTTCCAGCCCAGACCACCAGACCATGACTTCACCATCCCTGGAGGGACTCAGATGATCCTTAAAGTCTGAGCACCACTGGAGCAGGAGCGTGTGTGGAGGCCAGAGGACTACTTGTTAGACTTGATTTTCTCCTGCCACCCTGTGATCCTCGGATGGCCCTTAGTGTTGCCCACAGAGCCATCTAGTTCAGACTTAGGTTTCATTGAAGCCGCAGTTGGACAGAGTGGCCACCAGGTGGCAATAGTGTGATTTACAAACGGTTTATCTTTGGGAGGGGACACTCTCAAGGGGACACGCTGGACGTTGCCATGTTGAGAAAAACTGCGAGTTGTCCAGAGATATCACAGAGAACTGAGTGACACATGACACGAGAGCTGGGTTTGCTGGGCACTGGCCTTGCCACTGGGATTGGTCCAGAGCAGAGGGGATCATAACAAGATTTCAGCACTCACAGGCATAAGACCTTGAGCTTCAGAACAAACCCACTGGTGAGCAGTCATAGCTTAGATGTCAGATTTCTCTACCAAAAACCAGATGGCCATTATCGTCCCTTTACAAACCACGTAGTTTTCTGTTGTGATGATTCTGCCCTGTAATTGAACCATCAAGACAGCCATAAACCATACAGCAGGGAATTGGCTAGTGAGATTTTCCTTATGGACACTAAAACCTAAATTGCATGTCATATTTGTGATATTTGGTTCATATTAAATGTGAACTTGACGACGGGGTCTTGAATAACCTAGGGAAAAGAGTCCTTGGGCACACACGTGAGGGACTGTCTAAGTAAGATGAGCTATTGCCCAAGTCTGTGAGTGACTTTCTTGATTAGACTGAGGTGGGAAGATCCACCCCAATGGTGGCACCATTCCCTGGGCTGCGGTACAGGACTGAATAAGGAGAAGCGAGCTGAGTTCCAGCGTTCATTGCTCTCAACTTCCTGATTGCAGAGGCTCCTGCTGTCCTGACATTCTCACCATGAGGGACTGTACCCTTGAATCAATCCGAAAATAAACCCTCCCTTTTTTCCTTCCTCCCTTCCTTAAGTTGCTTCTTGCCAGGTATTTTACCGCAGCAACAGGAGAAGTAACCGCTACAACACTGCAATCACAAAATATACCCTTCTGTTTTCAAACTTTTTTTTTTTTAATTAAGCTGTTGTAGCTCAAGGACTGGATTTATCTTCTTATGGGTCTGGGGCCATTCAGAGATTCACCAGTCTGATCATGAATATATTTTATCAAAGAAGAGACTTTTGTTTTATTTTATTATTATTATTTTGAGATACTGGGGCCTAGCCTAAACCAGGAGTTAGGATTCCCAAATGTAAACACCAAGCAAGCCACATTAGTCAGGAGTTCATATAGGCAAAGAACATAAAGTTACATTCTGTTTTGCAGACAGATGTCTCGCAGGTGTCCTGGATTATCGTGAGGAAAACAAGCTTCTGTTTACAGAAGTAGAAACAGCTGTTAACCTAGTGACCTATTACCTTGCATAAACAACAGTTTTGTTAAAGGTATACAAGACCGAATGTCTTTGTTAGGGTTTCTATTGCTGTGACAAAGCACCATGATCAAAAGACAAGTTGGGAAGAAAGGACTTATTGTGCTAACACGTCCACAGCACCGTTCATCACTGAAGGAAGTCAGAGCAGAAACTCAAACAGGGCAGGAGACTAGAGGCAGGGGCTGATGCAGAGGCCATGGAGGGAAGCTGCTTACTGGCTTGTCTCCCCTGACTTTCTCACCCTGCTGTCTTCTAGGACCCAGGACCACCAGCCCAAGAGGGGCCACACCCACAATGGGCGGGGCCCTCCCCCATCAATCACTAATTAAGAAAATGCCCTACAGCTGGATCTTATGGAGGCATTTTCCTCAATTGAGGTCCTTCCTTTCAGGTGACTCTAGCTTGTGTTGAGTTGATGTAAGAGTCTCCAGAACACCAAAGGGTTAGAGAAATAACCCTTAACATTTGGAGGTCCAATCGTGCTTTGTAGTTCTCTCAAGCACAGTCATTTCTATCCTTTTAAACATGAAGGTAGCCATCAACATAACACTGGCCATCACAATCTGGAGGACCATCATTTGCCAATCATGCGGTAGAATCATGCAGTAGATGTGTGACTTCTCTTGGCTCTCCAAGAGAGCCATAAACATCTGTTCACCCCAGATACAGCAACAACAACAGACAAAAGAAACAGTTCTACCTAAGTCTAGTTTAGTGAACTAGTAAGAGCATTAGGCTTACTCACAGAAGGAAGGCTGACTCAAAGGCAGTTACATCACTCAAAAACCTCCTGGTGACAACTCACAAGACTTGCATCCCTGGAGCTCCCTGCACAGGTTGCAGGAAACTCTGCCAACGCTGACCAGAACCCCTCCACCTCCAACAGGTGTTTCCATAACACACCCTAAGGAGGCGTGGTTTCCTAAGTCTCTTAATTTTCAGAAGTCATGTGTTTACTTCCTGGGCCTTGTATGTTTCGATTACATCCTGAGTCTTATAAATGTTTCTATTCAGAGGAAATAGCTACATAAGAAATAGGCGTAACAAGAAGCAGAGATCAAAGAGGGCCAGAGGTGAGGTATGGGTCCCCTGACCTGTCTAGCTGCCTACGGGCCTGTGGTGATGAGTTACACTCCAGCAGAGAGCAAAGATGCAGCTGTGGAAAGCAGCAGGAGGAAGAAAGGCCTGGGGTCCCACAGTCCCCTTCAGGGTCACATCTTCAATGGCTTACTGCCCCTCATTAGGCCTTTCCTTTAAAAAAGTTCCACCACCTCCCAAGAGCACCATGGACTAGTCATGTGACTTCTCTTGTGGGATGTGACAGAATGTCTGTTCACACCAGACCTGACGGTGTCAATGGATACAGTCAATCCATACCCAAACTACAGCAACTATAGTTTGCTTTTGTCCTGGTACAGCCTACGTGGCACCCAGGCTTGGCATTCCACTGCCTCGCACACACACCCCACCACCACCACACACACACAACACACCCACACACACACAACACACGCACACACACACACAAACCACCATGCACACACACATCACACACTCACACAAATACACACACACACACACACACTCACAGAAACACACCACACACGCATATACCCTCACACCACACAGACACCACACATATGACACACACACCACACACACACACACACACACACACACATATATATATATATATATATCACCACAAACACATACATCACACACTCATAGCACACACACACACACAAAACCACCTGCAGGCTGTGACCCAGCCAAGGCAGCCTCAACCATAGCCTGAACAGACAAGGTCACTCAAACTTGAACTTCCAGCCTCAAAAAAACCTGGAGCTAAAATAAACTTTTTTTTTCTTGGTCTCTATTGTATAACAGCAACAGAAAACACACTAAGACATAAGTTAAGGTTGAATTACTGTACTTTGTGACGTAGCCTCCTCCTCTGACACCCTCAGTAAAGTCTGTTCCAGACCCAGGTGTCTTATGTGGGTGTCTGCTGACATCGAGGGACAGGCATGTGCCCCCTCCTCAAGAGCAGGACCAGAGGTCACACGGTAGAGCTAACATCTCAGAAACAGGAGACTACAGGAACCTGGAGTTCCTCCAAATCCTCAGGGATGATTTAGGGAGGGGTTTCAACCAGTTTTATCCAGATCGGAAACAAAACAAATGGATCACGTCCAGCATCACAGTGAATGAACGTGTCTTTCTCCCTGTTGTGTGGACACTATTTCTGGGGAGACATGAACAAACATCTGCTCACCCCAGATGGGGAACTGATGACAGACCAGAGTAATAATATCACCAGAATCTAAGGTGATGAACCATGACGTTTACTGGGGTTCATTATGGGAGTGTGGTTTAGGGGTTACTTACAAGAACATGGACAAGGCATCAGTGAAAGCCCACCCTAGCTGAGTGATGACTCAAAGAGCCAGAATTCTGGAGCTCTCTGCACGACTTACAGGCAGCTCCACCGGTTGGAAAAGCCTACTCTCCTTGGCAGGCCTTTCTCTTATATAACCTTGGGGGAGGTAGAAGCCTTGTGAACCTTGTAAGTTTCAGGGATTTCCTGAGATTTATTAGCAGTTTACTTCCTGAGTCTTAATGACTTGAACAACATACAATGTTTCAATGCAATGGAAATGGCTACACAACATGCTACACTTGTGGGATTTCACCTACCGACTCAAGATCTTGGAGATTTGGGCCCCACCCCAGTCTCGCAGAGCTAAAGCGACTGTCCCGAGACTAGATGCCAGATCAAAGACATGAAGCATTCCAATTCAAGTGGATGTGACCCCACATACAACCCTGCTCATCATGAAGTTGGTAGCCACTTACGAGGGCAACATCTGTACCTTGGGGTAGCTCAGGGATGTCCCTAAGAGGGAGAAACCAAAAAATGATAGAGAAGCTGATGAGAGTGGCCAGAAAGCCATTTCCAGCACACTATGAGAAGAGTTCGCCGAAGTTTCATCCGGGAGTGCCTTGGAAGTTCTGACTACCAAACGTCCACTTTTATGGGAACTCCACAGAGTAGGAGACATGTTTTCATTTACATTAACCTGGATGGTTAGTGGTCCCACAGAACATGTTCAGTGACACACTAGAGGGACCCACAGAACTTGATAATCAGTTTATTTTATTTCATTTCATTTTATTAATTTTATTTTATTTTTTGCAATGCTGAGGTTCAAACCTAGGCTCCTGCCCATGCTAGCCAAGCACTCCACCACTGAGCTACGCTTCCTTTCTATCCTGGAGGGACGTTCATTAAGACTCACTCAGGGAGCCCCTCCCTAGTAATTTAGCATCTGTTACTGCTTCTATGACCCAAGGGCACAGCCTACTGAATCTTTTAAGTTTCAAGAACTTCCTGAGACAAATGTGTTTCCTTCTAAAGACTTATCTAGCTTGACTCTAGGAAAAACTTCAATTGGGAAGAAATAGAGACCCAACAGGAAGACCCAAACTGAAACCATAGAAGGGAAGCCCATGACCAGAGAGATAGTGTTGTGGAAGTTTATTTTTAGTTATATTTGAAGTCGTTTTATGCACTGTTGGGTGAGGGGCTGTCTAGGGCATTTTGTATTGTTTACAGGTGTTGGATTTCTGTGGGGGTTGTTTAATTGCTAATGATCTGCATGTGCTATCAGAACACCTAAGGAGTTCTGAATCAATAAAATACCTGAGCTCAGATGCTCGGGGCTCCACTGTCAATCGAGTATAGCGCCGGCCAGGACGGTAGTTCCCTCTGCTGAGGTCTGGCAGGGTTTGAGCCTATGAAAATGCCTCTGTCTCTTCCTTGCTCAGCCCACACAGCAGTGTACTGCTACAGATAGTGTTAGGAACAGGTAGGCCCCCTGATACAGAGCTTTCTGACAACCGGCAGACTTGAGTCTTCGGGGCAGAAGAGTTGCTATCTGCAGCAGCACCTCACCCCCACCCCCCAAAAAAGACACACACACACACACACACACACACACACACACACACGAAAGCCTGATAGAAGGAAATACCTGGCTGAAGGAAGCAACAGACTGCCTGCAAAAGGTCAAAGTACCAATCAGGGATGGGCAGACACATTATTTGTAGTTTCTATGCAGACTTGACCCTGAAATTCTTGCAGCTTTTGGCTGGCTGTGGTTCTTCCTCTCCCTCATCAGGTTTGACAGATCTTCCCTCGTGTTCCTTTCATCTTATTTGCATACCCACATTTGGCCAATCAGGGTCCAGCTGGCACCTCTATAAATCTGAGCCTTTGGGAGCTGGAAGGAAATGGAGGAAGGAGAGAAGAAAGACTTCAGAGCCCATCTCCTGGCTCTATCTGGGAACCCAACCCCAGATGTTCCAGAGGAAGAAGCCTGAAGGCTTCAAGACTTGACTCATCTGGACAGACTCAGCAGCAGCTCCCTGTGCCCGAGGCTGCTGCCCTCAAGCCAACCTCCCGGACTATGGCCACTGCAAGCAGGCACAGAGACTAGCTCCTGACTCCCACTCAGCCTTCAAGACATTTTAGTCAGATAGCCTGCAGAACGGAACTCTTCCCTGAAGCTGTTTCCAGCCTCTGAGACCCACCATTCCTGAGACCCATAGGTCCAGACTTCTCTACACCTGCCACTAAGGAGATCTGTGGCTCCAGCTTTGAGAATTCCTGTTAGTGGTCGGCAGACTTCCTCCCAAAAAAAGGCGCTCTTGGCCGGTCCTATCAAAGGTTCAAACCTGTTTCATTTAAATCCTGCATGCTTAAAGTTTATCCCATTTAAGGTTGGGCAGTAAAGTACCTCTTCCCATTTGTACTTTGGTTCTTAGGAGTGGGTGGGACAAGAATTAGATTGGAGATGGAAAAAGGTCTCCACCGGCCACGTCAATGGGACTTGAGAAATCATGTAGGTTATGGGGCAATCTAGACCTTATTCGGGGTGGGTGGGGTGAGCAGCTGTGAAAAGGCTTTCAGCAGGAATGTGCCCTATCTAATTTGAGTTCTAAGTCCACCCCGGGCATGGCATGGAGCATGGAACATGGGCGGGAAGCAGATTTTATTTCTCAAAGTGGCCACGACACTATCTCCTGCCAGGATTAAACACATCAGTGATTAACTCTGAGTTACCAATGATGCACCGGTGTCACATTGAGGAAACTCTTTCTTGGGATCAGCTAGCCAAGAGCAAGTCCAGATTTGAATCCTCTACTCCATGCTTCCTTCTGACTCTATCTGCTGCATGCGTTTGTGTCTGTGTCTGTTCCTGTGTGTCTGTCTGTTCTGCTGTGTCTCTGGTTTGAATGATCTGAGTGTGTGTGTGTGTGTGTGTGTGTGTGTGAGACAGAGAGAGAGAAAGAGAGAGAGAGAGAGAGAAATTGTGTGTGTTTTGTTCTGTATTTATTAAACAGGACACCTTACAGAAATCTTTAATAGTTTTACAAGGGATTAAGTTGCTTGCTTCATCTGATCCTAGCTGTCCAGATAACAAACATCACTGTTTATCAACTAATATCTATAAACGGTTGCTTTCAACCTTTCTGGTAGGTTTTAGGAAGTTGCTTTCAACCTCAGTATTTGCTGCTTTCAGAGACTGATTCGTAGGCGTTATCTGAGTCAGGGGCATGACAGAGTACGTAGTTTAAGATCACAGCTGTGCCTTAGCTTAGGTTGTGAAAAGTCGATTACACAGGAAATCCAAGGCAAATAAAGCTGATTGTTAAACTGTTCCCTTGCAGGCAAGTTAAACAAACAGAGTGAGAACACGGGAGGATAGCAATCTTAAGTCTTAAAGTGACTTCAAGGTATATTATTAACTCTGGCTGTGAGGTCCAGCAAAAGTTCCAGTCCCTTAGAACGGAAGAGATCTTTTCATGATATTGCATCACCACAGTCTCTCCTGTTACATTCCCCTGGACAAGCTCAGCTTGCCAATTCTTCCCCCAACCAAGAAGAGTGGTCTCTGTGTCTCCTTGAATTTAGTGCCAGAAGAGACAGTACACACAAAAGGCTTCCAGAAGGGGTCATGCAAACTCTGTACTGTTAACTCTTAGAGTCCTACATACCCATCTAAGAAATCCAATTACCCCAAAGCTGCCACACTGGGAGAAAGCTAAGGACATTTGGAGAGGCCCTTGCTCATAGGTGCTTAGTTCACTATTCCAGTGGAGGTCTTTTAGTGTTTCAGCTCTGAGAGAAAAGGTATCCTGGCAACCAGCAGCCAAGGAACCACAGAGCTCTGGAGTGGGAAAGGTGTCCACAATGGAAGTTACAGTTCTGAGGAAAGGATGTCCCCAGCAAAGCCTAAGTGTTACAGCTCTGCTAGGAGGGGAGAAGTTTCCCTGGTAGAAGTGTTACAGTTCTGGGAGGAAAAGTATCCTGGCAGCGGAAAGCCAAAGAACCACAAAGTCACACCATGCAACAAATCTCACACAAGAAATTTATTGGGAGGTTAAAAACCCAGAAGGGTGACTGCTTCTGCTTGGGAGAAAAGCAGAAGGGAACAGATCAGGATAGAGCCTTATATAGGTTTGTTTTGTTTTGTTTTGTTGTTGTATTTACAGGGTAGATTTCCAGGGTGAAATTTTCCAGGGTGGGGATGGGGGTGGACGTGGGGGGTATTTCAAGCCCTGAACTTGGGCAAGCTCAGGAATTGGTGGGATTTTCTGGCCAGTGATTGGTGGGCTTCTGGCTCAGTGGTTGTTAGGATTTTGAGCTCAGGGGTTGGTGGGTTTCTGACTCGATGACTGCTCAATGATTGGTGGGTTTTTCCAAACCCACCGGAGCTCAAACTTTACAGTGAGCTCAGACTTTTCACCCCACACTGTCTAGCCAGAGACTGGCATCAGTTGTAAGACCTGAGCTTTGGTTTAGATATGGTTTGTCCCCTACCTTATATGTTGGAAGTTTTGTCCTCCATGTGACACTGTTAATAGGCTGGGACTGGCGAAGAAGGCCTATGTCATTGGGAGTTCTCCTGAGACCAAATTAGTTCTTGCAAGTTAACTTGTGCGGCTGGAGAGATAGCTCAAACAGTTAAAAGTGCTTGTTGCTCTTCCAGAGGACCCAAGTTCTGTTCCCAGCACCCATGTGTCAGGTGGTTCACAACTGCCTGTAACTCGAGCTCCACAGAGATCAGATTCCTCTGGCTACTGTGGGCACCCAGACCCATGTGACACACACACACAGAGAGGCACATATATACACATAAATAAAAAGCAAAATAAAATCTTCTTAAAAGTTAAGCCCAGACCCAGAACTCATCTCAGGATGCACCGCTATGACGTCATAAGCTCTGAAGCCGGAGCGGGATCCGAGCCTGTGCTATCACCCTGCATGGGACCTTCAGAGCAGAGAACTCAATCTACTTTAAAGTTGTCCGGCCTAGGGCATTCCGTTGTTAATAATAATACAGCCTCCGACTGTAGGTGATCCTTCCCCCTTCCCCCTTATTTTGGAGACACTCCTCCTCTTGCTGTGTTCTCAAGCGGAGACAAAGCGGCCAATATCAGCTCTGCGGCTCTGGGTTCCTGACCCGAAGCAGCGGTTAGCATCGCGGCTGTCTGACACCACTAAGTTTGAGGACCGTTTGTTAAACAGCAGCAGTCAGTAGTAAACTAGAGTAGGGGAGTTAGAGAACTGGATCGGGTGGGAGAGGCAAGGAATGGCACTGGGGTGATGAAGGAAGAGCCAGATGAAGGGACTGATGTGTGGGCACTATGGACGGGAGGAAAGACGTGGGGATTGTATGTACCCAGGATCCGTTTGGAGATCGACAGAATTTGTTACATGCCATCACACCGGAGGAGGATGGTTAAGAAGGCCCAGCCTATGCCATGGCATTTATAGTTGAAGGGAAGCAGACCTCCCCAGCACCCCGATTCTGTCCCTTCCCGGCCCAGCACCCCGATCCTGTCCCCTCACGGCTCCAGACGACTACATCTCCCAGCATCGCCTGCTTGGACCGCGGGAAGGGAAAAGAAAAAAAAAAAAGTTAAGGCCAAGCATTCCCGGAATGCGCTTCCTGCTGGCGCGGGCCGGGGGGCGGGCGGGCCGGGCCGGGCGGGGTAGGCGGCCGCAGCCCCGGGGCGCGCACTCGGCCGGGCCGCGGCCCCAGCATGGCCGAGCCGCTCCTCAGGAAGACCTTCTCCCGCCTGCGAGGCCGGGAGAAACTTCCGCGGAAAAAGTCAGACGCCAAGGAGCGCGGTGAGTCCGGGGGCTCGCGGGGAGGAGGAGATGGGAGCCCCGCTTGGCCTGGGGTCCCCAGATCCAGGGTAAAGTACCTGGGGCATAAGTCGGGACCGAGCCCTGCTGCGGGAGAGGAGTATGGACCGGATCCATGGACCGTTATGTGCGCCTGGCCTGAGATGCCAACCCCGCGGGTTCCTTGCAAGGCCGGGAGGGGGGCCTCGCCCCTCACTGGAAATGAGGCCTCGACAGGGCGCCCAGAGGATAGTGGGAGGACCCGCTGCGCAGCATGGACACGGCCCGGTCGGGCGGTGGGCACCGGGAGCCTTGGAGGGCTCCTGTACGGGACAGAGGCAGTGCGAGAGGTTATATCGATTATTGACGCCTCTTCTCCACCTCTGTGACATCATCGCACCGGAGGCTGCAGCCGCACCTTCCACGGGAAGCTCTAAGAAACTGTCCTCTTTATTCAGACAGGGAAATTGTGGCAGTTGGGTGATTTGTCCAGGGCCTGGGAACTGACTTTAAACAACCCTTTGAGACCTGAAACAGAATGCTAGGGAGTGCATATAGGAGATGTTTACATGTACGGGTCTACAAACAAGACAGGACCTTAGAATAAATGGGAGCTGTATCAGGGAGCCTGGGAAGGAACCAGTTAAAGGAGGGTGGCCACCACACCATGGGCCTGACCCCTCCTCCCTGGCCTTTCCCAGTGAGTCCCAAGGTTCCCAGGGCCAGAGAAGGGACCCGGGTGCCCACACATAAACACACACAGGAAATCAACCATGATGTCAGGGAGAGAATGGAGCCAAGTTGGGGAGGGAGGGTATGGGATGGACTGACTGTAGAAATCTGGCTTGGGATGAGGGGCAGGGACCAGTAGGACTTTGGGGTAGAATTTGGAATATGGGAGAGGGAGTTGGATGAAAAAGAAACCAGCACTTCTTGTCATATTTCCTGTCCTGCCTGCGATCCAGCAGCATCTACTGGGGCCTTGAGCTGGGCTGCTAACTCTATTGTCTAAAACTGCTTCTCGCACTGAGCTCCCTCAAGGTGGTGGGGAGGTGGGGGGCGGGGCAGATCTCATAAACAGGACGTGAAGCCTCAGGGAAATGACTTGTTCAAGGCCACTCAGTGAGAAGGGACAGGCATAAGACACCAGTCCAGGATTAATGAGAGGTCCGGAAGAGGGGAGACAGGACCCAAATGACCTGAGGTCCCAAGGACATCTGATTTGGACCTTTGAGGCTGGTTCATAGTCCACCCCCAGCTCCCAGAATGCTAGGGGCTGGGGCAGGGGACCTCCAAGCTAGGGACTGAGAAAGTCATTGGCTGGTTGCTAGGACCAAACAAAACAGTATGTTCTGAGGGGCAGTGACTTAGACCCCAGGACATCTATCAGTCAGCTGTGTGCCCTGGGCCAAGGCTGTCCTGGGGACGTGAAAGTTGGCTCTTACTCGCTTCTGTCTCCACCAGGCCGCCCAGCCCAGCGCACAGAGCCCAAACCCCCAGAACCAGAGCCTCAGGTCCTTGAAGCTGCCCAGGTTGGAGCAGAGGGACCTCCTAGCCCCGAGGCACCTCGGAGCCCTGCCCGGGGGGCCTACCTGCAGAGCCTGGAGCCCAGCAGCCGCCGGTGGGTGCTAGGTGGGGCCAAGCCACCAGAGGAGATACCTTTGGGACCTGGGACACCTAGCAGTGGGGAGCCTGCTGGTGAGATTTGGTACAACCCCATCCCGGAAGAAGACCCCAGACCATCAGCACCTGAGCCCTTAGGATCACAGCCAGCCTCCTCTGAGCCAGAAGGCCCGGTCATCCAAGGTAAGCACAAAATATACTTACATTCCCACCTGCAAGCGTGAGTAGGCCTAGCACCCCAGATTCCCAGGTGTGCACAAAGCCTCACAATCCCCCAGACTCCAAGTATGCCCAAGCCTCATACCCAGCTCCCCAAAGACCACAAGCTCAGGCTCAGGACCTGGTCCCTAAGGTTTGCTGTCCCCACAGGTGCAGCCCCTGCCAGCCCGCCTACCAAAACCTCCCGTACCAAGTCCCCAGGCCCTGCCAGGCGTCTCTCTATGAAGATGAAGAAGCTGCCGGAACTGCGGCGCCGACTGAGCCTAAGAGGTACCCGCACTGGCCGGGAACGAGAGAGGGCAGCTCCAGCAGGCTCTGTCATCAGCCGCTACCACCTGGACAGCAGTGTGGGGACTTCTGGGCAGGCATCAGTGGCCGGAGGCACCAGGAGCCCAAGGGGTGGGTACCTCAGCGATGGTGATTCGCCAGAGCGCCCCGGTGGACCACCATCCCCCACTTCCTTCCGGCCCTATGAGGTGGGCCCATCAGCCCGGGCGCCTCCAGCTGCACTCTGGGGGCGCCTCAGCCTACACTTGTATGGGCTAGGAGGTCTGCGGCCAACTCCGGGGGCCACTCCCCGGGATCTCTGCTGTCTTCTCCAAGTGGATGGGGTAGCTCGCGCCCGCACGGGGCCACTTCGAGGTGGACCAGACTTCCTGAGATTGGACCACACCTTCCATCTGGAACTGGAGGCTGCTCGACTGCTGCGGGCCCTGGTACTTGCATGGGACCCTGGCGTGAGGCGGCACCGGCCCTGTGCCCAGGGCACTGTGCTACTGCCAACCATTTTTCGAGGTAAGACATGGGACTTCCAGTAAGGAAGAGCAGGACACAAGATCCAGCTCAGGGTATCTGGTTCTCCACGGCACCCAGCGTGTATGTTGGGGGTGGGGGACTGGGCACCATGAGTGTGGGGTGCTAGATGAGGGGAGCCAGGACACAAGAACCTTTGGGTCAGAACTGGCTCAGGCATCCTTGCATCTTTAGGTTGCCAGGCCCAGCAACTGGCTGTTCGTCTGGAACCCCAGGGACTTCTTTACGCCAAGCTAACACTGTCGGAACAACGAGAAGCCCCTGCCACGGCGGAACCCCGTGTCTTTGGGCTCCCTCTGCAGCTACTGGTAGAACGCGAGCAGTCCCCAGGCCAGGTGCCTCTCATCATCCGAAAGTGCGTGGGGCAAATCGAGTGCCGAGGGCTGAGGGTGAGCCTCTGCCCCCTCTCCTGATAGATACCTTGGACATACTCCCTGGGACCCCTTCACCAACCTGAACTGTTTTGGGGTCCAACACTCAACCTAAGGGAAAAGAAACCCTCCCCCACCGCACCCAAGGCAGGACCCACAGATCGCGTGTCCATTTTATTACAAGATCTCAGCCCTCATAGAGCACATCTCCGGGAGGGAGAGAGATGGCTGACAGTTCCCAAATGTCAAACCGGAGCCCGGAGGGAAATTAAGGAAGGAGATGGCAGGGCATTGTGGCATACACCGCAGAACTAGAAAGACTAAGGCAAGATGGAGACTCCAAGGCCGGCTGAGCAACACAGTGAGACCCTGGCTCAGAACACCTGGAAGGGGGAGGGGTCTGAGACTGCTTAGAGCAGGCCCTAACGTGCTTGGGTTAGTCAGAGGCTTCCAGGAAGAAGATGTGAACTGTGAAGTCAGAGGAAAGGGACTCCAGACAAGAGGTCCAAACTGAGGGATGAAGAAAGCTGGACTGTGTGTCTGGGGTTTTGTTTGTTTGGTTTGTTTTTTTGTGGGTTGTTTTTTGGTTTTGGGGTTGGGGGAGGCTTTTTTGTTTTGTTTTTTGTTGTTTTGTTTTTTTGTGGTTCTGGGTATTGAACCTAAATAGATGCTACATAGATGTCAAACAAGCACTTACTGCTGAGCTATAACCCCCCCTCCCCAGCCTTCCTTTTACTTTCTGAGACAGGGTTTCACCAAGTTACCCAGGCTGGCCTTGAACACACTCTGTAGCCTATAGTCCAGGTGATCCTCCTGCCTTGGCCTCAGAGTGCTGAACTACTAGGCCTGCCTCAGAGGCACTTGTTGACAGTCGTCACAGCAGCGGGAAGATAGCCAGTGAAGACTGATGTGGATGCCCCGACCCTCCCGGGCTCCAACATCCACCACCACCCTGTTCAGACATCCAGCCCTACTCCGACAGGCCTTGCCATCCATAGCCCCAGGAAGACGTCCTTTCCTGTCTTATCCCTAGGTAGTGGGGCTGTACCGTCTGTGTGGCTCAGCAGCAGTGAAGAAAGAGCTTCGGGATGCCTTTGAGCAGGACAGTGCAGCTGTGTGCCTCTCTGAAGACGTGTACCCTGACATCAATGTCATCACAGGTCAGCATGGCCTCTCCCTTGCCTGCTCATTCCCTTCAACCCTCACCTCCAGGCTGGCCTGGCAGCCCCAATGAAACCCTCCTGTCTGATCTTGTTTTCCTTTCTTATACCTGCCCTCTTGCCACTACCACTGGCAGCCCCAATGACCCCTCTGGCTTCAAAAGCCGGGGTGCCTTAACCAGATGGGACCCTCTGCCCACAGGCATCCTCAAGGATTATCTTCGGGAGCTGCCCACTCCGCTCATCACCCAGCCCCTCTATCAGGTGGTGCTAGAGGCCATGGCCCAAGGGCACCCAAGCAGGGCTTCCCTGGGTCCCGAGGGTACCAGAGGGCTCCTCAGCTGCCTGCCAGATGTGGAGAGGGTGAGTTGGCCCTGCTGGGAACTTTGGGACATAAAGCAGGTGATTCCAATGGAACACTTTAACGATGCCCGAGGTGTAATGAACAAACAGGATCATCACATCCCAACAAAGGACATGCTATTCATCTATCGATTCCTAGATTAGGAAATCAAGGCTCAGTTGAGTGATTTGCCCAAGGTCAAACAGCCAGGATTTGTCCAGAACACACACTCTAGCCAGGCATGGTGTTACATGTCTCTGCTCCTAGCACTCAGTGTCAAAGGCAAGAGGATTTCGATCTGGAGGCCAGCCTGAGCTACATAGCTAGTTCCAAGCCAGCCTGGGCTGCATAGCAAACTGAGCAAACAGAGCAGTTCTGCCAACCTAACACAAGGTTAATTCCTGGCTGTGGGATCTTGGAAGTCCTTGAAACTTTGTGCTTCAGTTCATGTGTAAAATAAAATCCACGCTAATATTGCCTAACGAGTGGGTTGGGGAGGTCAAGCCCTTCTATTCCAAAGCTAAGTTGCCCTTGGTCTTAATATCTCCTTCGGCAAAATTAATTCCTAATACTAACAAACACCTCCCCATGGCAAGGAGAACTTGAACCGGACTTTCTCCACTCTAAGCCGCCCCTAAGAGTCCTGCAAGGGCTAGGGTTTGCTCGCCTCATTCCCACCCTGACTCTCCACAGGCCACGCTGACGCTTCTCCTGGACCACCTGCGCCTTGTCTCTTCCTTCCACACCCACAACCGCATGACCCCGCAGAACTTGGCGGTGTGCTTCGGTCCGGTGCTGCTGCCAGCGAGACAGACACCCGCCCGGCCCCGTCTCCGTAGCTCCGGCCCAGGAGTCACCAGCGCTGTGGACTTCAAGCGTCACATCGAAGTCCTGCATTACTTGCTACAGTCTTGGCCAGGTGAGCACCGCCCACCCCTGTCAGCATCCCTACCAGCCAATCATGGGCTGCAATCTACGGAAGGCCAGGCCCCCTGAGGGATTAAACTTGTAAATTAGCCTCTGGAAAGAACAATCCGGGACCTAGATGCACATCTCATAGCCCCTCCCCCTGGACCCCCTTTTTCCCCTACCCCCGCAGATACCCGCCGGCCCCCAGAGGCCACGGATGTCGCACCGTATTTGCGGCCCAAACGACAGCCGCCGCTGCACTTGCCACTGGCCGGCCCCGAAGTGGTGACTCGGCCCCGAGGCCGAGGAGGCCCCGAAAGTCCCCCTAGCAATCGCTATGCGGGTGACTGGAGCGTGTGCGGACGAGACTTACTGCCGCGTGGGAGGGACTTCCTGTCCGGGCCTGGCTACGACCATGTGACAGGCAGCGACAGCGAGGAAGATGAAGATGAGACCGGAGAGCAGAGGGGCACTACTGACTTCGAAGATGAGTTTGATGCACCCTTCAACCCACACCTAAATCTCAAAGACTTTGACGCCCTCATCCTGGATCTGGAGAGAGAACTCTCCAAGCAGATCAATGTGTGCCTCTGAGCTCTCGAAGCAAGGGCTGGACTCTGGTTACTAAGGAATCGCTTCCCGGTTGCTAAGGACCAGGTTCTGGCCACTGGCTACTGGGTTCCAAGTTACTAAGGCAGTGCCCTGATGACCTAAAAAGGTCTGACCGGAGTTGCTCAAGCTCAGCTTCTGGTTGCTAGGGAGTTGCCAAGGGACCAGCCTCCCGTGCTAAGAATCATTCCCAGCTTCTAGTGCCATTGTTTGAGCCCTAGTTGCAAAGACCAGGCTCTTGGGATTTTAAGCACTGCTGCCACGGCCCCTCTCCTGAGCACCTGGGCTTCTCTTGCTGCCAGAGACAGTTCTGCTTGCTAGGCTGGCCTCTCTTGCCTCCCTCCCCTTTGTAAGGGGACACCGATTACTGTGAGCATCACCCTGGGGTGCTGAGACATCCCTACTCGGCCCTCTTGCTGCTGCCAACCAAACCAGTATTAGCATTGAGCACTACCCTCTGTCTCTCCCTCCCTTGAAGTATCTGAGGACAATCTTGAGGTTCTGCTTAAGGGAAGCAGCCTCAGACTTGGCCTCTACCTGTGAAAAGGCAGTCTGGGGCTTCTAGAAAAAGAGCAGATTTCCCCCACCCCCTCTTCTAGGGAAGACCCCAAAATGAACCTCCAACCAGCAAATGGAGACAGAGTCTGACCCTTCTTTCCCCAGCAGCCCTTTCCCAACCCCTGAAAAACTGAGCACTTAACTCCTCCCCTTTGGAGGGACCCCCCCACCTTGAGGTATCAGGCTTGAGGGGGGGTACTTTGGTACGGAAAATATTTATTGCCTCCATTCTTATGTGTGTCTGTGTGTGAGGACTTGTGTGCGTCGGCCTGTCTGGAGTGGGCATGTGGAACTCTTTCAGGGACCATAGAGTGGGGTAGGATTTGCTACCCCTGGGTACCCCAAAATCCCCAGTGAGTAAGTGGGAGAGCTGGGTCCCCTTCCTGTCTCCCACTTCTTTCCACCGCCTCCATCTTTGTGAACAACAAATAAACCGGTATACGCAGGTTCTATGACCGAGTCCTTGGCCTCTCCTGTCGCCAAGGGGTTTGTTTATTCAGTCTGTAAGAGGGAGGGAGGGTTTGGCTGGGCCTGTGGAAGGAGCTACCCTGGGCTGCCGACACGCCTCTTCGAGCGTTGGTCACTCCGTTGCCCACTCAGAGGGGTGTAGAATTGCTGGACCGTGGGAGGCAAGCTCAGAGCAAGCAAGAACGAAGGCTCCAGATAGGCCAGGCGTCGTCCGGGTGTGAAGAGGCAAAGCGCACCGACCCATAGGCACTATACCGAAATGGAGCCGTCTCGGAAATCCGTCCTCCCGATCAGGATGTTGACCACGACTGCGTGGCCCTCCCGGCACAGCCGCTGGCCATCACGTAGCACCTTGACCACTTGCTCCTCGTTGTCCCGTGAGAGAAGCAATCCCTGGGCCCCCAGGCCCATGGCTGCCTTGTGATAATCTAAAAGAAAGGAAGTCTCAGTGGCAGAGGGCCCACCCAGGAGAGTAACAGAAGCCCAGCTGGGCCCTAGAAATGCTCTGAGCCCTCACCAGTGTAAGCCAGGTGGCAGGCTACGTCACTGCCCAACCTGGGCACCTGCTCCCGGGAAATCTGGGTCCAGCCTGCATCGTTCCCTATCAAGGCCATCACTGGTATCTGTAGAGAAAGAACAGGCCACAGCCTTCAGTCTAAAGATTTGGCCAGCCACAAGACATGGCCTGTGGCCCACTGAGGGCTGCCCCACCACCACCACCTCAGCCCATCCTGGATGACATTTCCCAAAACCCTGGGCGTAAGCTTCCCTTGGGGCAGCCCAGTCACCTTGTGTCTGACGAATGTGTCAAACTCGATGAGGCTGTAGCCAAAGGCTCCATCCCCAAACAGGCACCAGACCTGGTAGGGGGAGGGGGGACCCAGGGCAGTTAGGGTGGTTCACAGCCCATAGAGCAGCTAGTCTCCCACATCCAATGCCTCACCTCGGCATCCGGCTGACATAGCTTAGCCCCAAGTGCGAAACCTGCGCCAACTCCCAGGGTCCCAAAGGCCCCTAGAAAGATAAGAGTGAATTGCTGTGAAGGGCCCAGGCGGTGTGACTTGCCCCAGGTGTGGGACTTTCCTCACCTGGATCGAGCCAGCGCAGGGGCCCACGGGGCTGTACCAAGTAGGCAGCGGTGGCCACAAAGTCCCCGCCATCGACCACAAGAAGCGCATTGTCGGGCAGAGTTTCCTCTACCTGCTGTAACACCCGAACAGGGTTAAGGTGCTGAGATACAGGCATTGAAGCCTTGTCCCTGCAACAGGACAGCAGAGGTCAGGAGGGCTCCTTATCCCGGCCTGCCATGTCCTTACCTCCTTACCCCTTAGCAAGGGGTAAGGCCCCTCGGCTCCTTACCCCTGCCTGCCATGACCACTCTACCCAGACTGACCGGTAGGTCTGCTCCTTCTGCTGGTCGGCTGTCCGAAGCTCCTCAGCCCAATCTGAGGCCCACGTCTGGGCCTGAAGGCCTTCCACCAGCTTCAGCATGAAAGAGCCCACGTCTCCTAGGAAAGGAAGAAAGTACAGCTGTGGGGCCAGCTGCAGGGTGGTGGCTTCTCCCTGCCCCTCCCAGCACCAGTGGCCCAAATATAACACGAAGCCAAAAGCAGCATCAGAGAGGAAGGCAGGAAAGGGTGGTCAGAGGCTTTCTTAGAACAAAGTCGGTAAAGCCCCTCAAAGAGCCTTCGAGAATTGGTGAGGATGTCCCTGCAGGATGGACATTTCCCCGGCAAGGCCTGGGGAAATGAGGCGTGTAGTGGAATATTTGGACTTATTCTCAAATTTTGTAAAGCTACACGCACTTTTGCGCCGTGATAGGAACTTTAAACAGCTGCTGAATCGGTCAGCAGGAGCTGCTGCCAGAAGGTCGCCTTCCTTAGCTGTTAGAACCAGCTTTCTGGGAATGCATGGGCTGCAGCTTTCTTGAATGCAGAAAAAAATGCTAGTCTGGAGAACCGGTAGCCGTCCAATCGATACCTATAGATGGAGCGACTGAAGTTCAGGTTCAACTTGCCCTCTGAGATCTTTAAGTTGAAAGCATTCAATTGTATTATTGCTAATGGAGAAACTTTTTATGGTCTCTCCTCAACTGAAGCACCAGACAAGGAATACCTTCCCCAGGGGTCTTGGCTTCGCCCATAAAATGGCATCAAGTTGGCTAGCTAGAGGTTGAGGGTTGTTGTAATCTGGAGGTTCTGTTCAGTAAGCAACTGAGACCTTTGTATCGGTGGGTGGTGCCTTTCCTCAACAAATTACCTGGAGACCACATGCTCGGGGTCAGCCCATGAGAGAGACTGGACCCTCTGCCAGGTGGTCCAGGCTTTCCGCCTCAGCGACTGTCTTCTGCTCCTTATCGAACCCGATCAAGATAATAATAATTTCCGTCTACAGAGGTGTAGGGAAGTTGCAAACCCGAGCTGGCCTCATTACCTCCCTGCCCCTCCACCCCAGAGACATCAAGTGCTGTCTAGTCTGCTTTCAAAATCCGTTACCCATCCAAGAAGTCTTTCAAGCCCAAGCACGTAGCAACTCAAAGCTAGCACACTGAATGGGGTGACAGCTTTCTTTCTCATCATCCCTTTCAAGAAAAGAGCAGACACACATTCAGAGATGTGGCTTCTCACCTAGTATGT
This sequence comes from Cricetomys ansorgei, assembly GCA_026225945.1. Classification (NCBI taxonomy): domain Eukaryota; kingdom Metazoa; phylum Chordata; class Mammalia; order Rodentia; family Nesomyidae; genus Cricetomys; species Cricetomys ansorgei. The sequence continues at coordinate 1,324,754 of JAMJFZ010002476.1, read as the reverse complement.
TCCCAGACCAGGTTGTGTCATTTCTGTCCAGCTCCCCCACCCCCACCTGTTAAATTTGTCAGTCCCAGGTTAGAGCATCCCGGGTAAACAGTCCAGAACTTTGAAGAAAAACATTTTATTTAGTTACTTACTGTGTCTGTATTGGTGCCACCAAACTTAGCAAACCACCCCACCCCACCCCCCGGCGTTTATTGAGGCAGGATCTCACACTATAGCCTAAGCTAGCCTTAAATTTACTGTTCAACCAGGGTTTGGCTCAAACTCTCAGTGGTCCTCCTGCTTCAATATTGGGATTACGAGTGCGCACCACTACTCCTGGGTGTGGTTGGCACACTCCTTTAGTCTATGCACTTGGGAGGCAGAGGCAGGTGACTGTGAGATCAAGGGCAGCCTGGTCTACACAGTGAGATTCTGTTTGCAAACAAACAAAACCCAGGTATGCACTACCAGCCTTCCTCTGTTCCTACGGAGGCACCCATCAGTCTGCAAGTCAAATGTGTCTCCGGTTGCCATTGTGTCCCCCGGGGCAGGGTCCAGACCTGACATTCAGTTCAAGCTAGCTGTATCAGAGGTGAGACAAGGAGCCTGTGCACATGGTGGGGATTCCTGGGGTATGCTCACCCTGCACGGCCTCCTGGGGCTTCCAGAAGACATCCGAGTTGAGCAACATATCATCCCGATTCCGATTGACGATGATGACTTTGCTCTTGCGGTTGAGGACTCGGCCGTAAGACAGGCGGAAATCGCACACAGCTCCTGGAGTGACAGGCAGGGCGTCAGTGGGCGCTACCTCACTTCTGACACACTGTGGAACACTGACTGTACAACGGTCTCCATTCTTTACTGCCCCTGTATCCGTGCCACCTGCAGGGACTTTACAGCTGCTTACATTTACTGGGGGGAGGGGCTGCACGCACCATGACAGAAGACACCTTGCAGGGGTCTGCTTGTGGGTTCCAGGGATCAAACTCAGGTCATCAGGCTTGGCAACAAGCGTTTTACCCATTAAGCCATCTAGCCAGCCTGACTTGGCAGCTCTTGGTTCTGGGCAGGCCTCTTGAATGGCTCTGATCTTGAAACCATGGCAAAAGCAATGTGCGCCAAACTGAGATAAGGGTTCAAGAGGCTGTAAGGGTTGGGGTGTTTGTAGCAACACCCTGGGTTCTATTTAGCCAGAGGAAAAGGAGGGAAGAGGAGGAGGGAGGAGAAGGAAGAGGGGGAGGGGGAGGAGAAGGAGGAAAGAGAAGGAGAAGGAGGAGGGAAGACGGGGAGGGGAGGAAAAGGAGGAAGGAGGAAGAGGAGGAAGAGAAAAATGTAACCCAACCAGGCTGGTCACTGGGGGGAAACCTCAAGGGGTTGCGTGAGGGGCACAGGTGGAGTCAGTTTCCCAACCTGAGACATACCTAGATCAGCCACAGAGACAGGCCCCCAACTCCCACCATCCTCGAGATGTGAGCAATCATGAACTTGTCATAAGCCACTGAATACAGGTTACCACCACCCCGTATAGCATATCAGTGTTTCAGCCAGCCACAGTCCGTACACACATGACTGTGATCTTGTGAATGACATGGCTTAGCAGTGTCCCAGCCATCCAACTGGCTTGTGTACACACACTCAAAATCCACATAAGAAGCCAGGTGATGGTAGCGCATGCCTTTAATCCCAGCACTCGGGAGGCAGAGGCAGATTGATCTCTGTGAGTTCGAGGCCAGCCTAGTCTACAGAGTGAGTTCTAGGACAGCCAGAGTTACAACAGAGAAACCCAGTCTCAAAAAAAGTAAAAAAAAAAAAAAAAAAAAAAAAAAAAATATATATATATATATATATATATATATATATATAAAAAATTTTTTTAAATCCACGTAAGAAAGTCATTCCATGACACATTTCCCAGAATGCATTCTGTCGTTAAGCAGCACACAGCTGCGCAGAGCAAAAGTTGACAGGGTACACCGTTAAGTGCCTGATGGGATAGAAAATGCTTTGCGTAAAAATGTGTGTCAACATGCTGTCCACAGGGCGTGGATGCATCCTCTGGGGGAAGCCACACAGCTGCAGTCCGAGGTGAGTTTAAGCTGTCATACTCAGGCTTGTTCAGAGGTCTTTAGAAAGGGAGGGTTGGATGCAAAGGAAGAAGTGTGAGTGATCTCGAAGGAAGGGCGCTAGAGGTGAGGACCGGCACAGTCACAGCCGGACGGAGGGAAGGAGGAGAGGAGGCTGAGCCCACCTGCCAGGACAACGACATCGGCTTTCTTCAGGGCGGCGCTCCGGTTCTGCCGGATGTGAAGAGGGTGGTTGCGGCCCAGCAGCCCCCGAGACATCCCCCCCAGGAAGCATGGGACACCCAGGGTCTCCACGGCAGCCCTGGGGAGGTCCGGATAGAGATGTCAGTATGGCCGAGGTACACTGGAACACTAGGGACCAAGATTCTAGGACGGTGTGGGAGTTCCTCACCTAAGCTTGTTGGCAGGAGTCGGGGGCAGCAGGGCCTGGCTCCCCAGCACCAGCAGGGGCCTCTTGGCCCGGCTCAGGATCTCCACACAGCGCTGGACCTGGGATGACAGGCGGAGATCAAAGGGCCACCCCACAGACAGCTAGTGGGTAATAGCACTTCTCTGCAAAGCAAGGTCCCCAGAACCCACAAAAGGCAGAAAGAGAGAACCAACTCTACAAAGTTGTACTCTGACCTGCACATGCCAACAATGATATGCACACAACACACAAACACATGTACATTTTTTTTAAAAAATTTAAAATGCCATCTTGGGTCTCCATAAGATTTAGGCTCCAGTACTGGCCCAGAGAGATGTGCAAGGCCTTGCCAAGTGGGAGTCCAAGGCCAGGAAAAAAAGTTGATTTACCTGCTGGGGAGATGCCTGGGGAATGTCCAAGGGCAGAGGCCCCTCGGGACGAGGCTCCCAAGCCCCGACAAAGAGGTTGGCCAGGCAGTTCTGTAAGTACCTGTGAGAACAGGGAAGAACCGGTTACAATGGTTAATACAGGATTTCTGGTGTTGTGAAAGTTTGTTTTTAGTTATGTATAAAATAATGGTTTTGTGCACTGTTGGGTGAGGGGCTGCCTAGGTCTTGGCATTTTGTATTGTCTGCAGCTGTTGGGATTAATGTGGGGATGTTTGATTGGTCATGATCTGCACGTGCTATCAGTAGAACACCTGAGGAGTTCTGGATCAATAAAAACACCTGAGCTCAGATGCTCAGGGTTCCACTGCCCAGTATGGCGCTGGCCAGGATGTTGGTTCCCTCTGCTGAGGTCTGGTAGAGTTTGCCATGTGAGAATGCCTCCTTGTCATCTTTGCTGAGATGCCACAGCAGCCTAACTGCAACATTCTGAAGGCTGAGGAAAGCAAGCGGCCAGGAAAGGAATTGAGGAGGATAAACCATCACACAGGGACACTAAACTGCCGAGTCACCAGCTGTTTACTTGTCCCTTCAGGCAGCCACCTTAATTTGACATAGCTCCCCAAAACATGTAACACTAGCAGAGAATGACAGCACAGGAACTGGGGCTGTGGGTTAGACCCTGGCTCCACCGCATCCCAGCTGTGTGACTTTGGGCCCGCTCTTCACCGTTCCGAGCTTCCTCCTCTGTGAAAAGGGAAAGTGCCCATATCTACCCATCTTAGGTTATAAGGCATGTCGTGGGCTGGGAGTGTGACTCGGTGGTAAAGCCCTTGCCTAGAGTACGTGAGGTGTCTGTGTGTCTGTGAAGCCTTAGGTTCCATCCCCAGCGCCACCAGCAGGGAAAGGGAAACGTATTGCAAAACGCTGTCTGTGGGAGTTAGTAATCTAACCCATTCACTTCTTGCACTGCCTCTCTGTCTCCCTACTCACTGGGCCCCAGACCTCAAAGTTTCTAAGGCCTTATGACCCAAAAAAGAAATCCTGCCCAGGTCTTGCCCTTAAGGAATAATCAGCCTCGCTAAAGACAGACGTGTGTCAGTAGGAAGCAGTCGGAGCTCCGAACCAGAGCTTGCCTTTTCTTGTTAGAATCAAAGCTGCAGGGACTTAAGACGAGGCCAAGGACACGGGGAGCCAAGAGGACACGGTTTCAAAAGGAAAGACAATCCAGCAGCACGCCAAAAGGACTGACACCCGTTGTGAGCCAGCATGGACTACAAAGCCAACTCCTATCTCACAAAACCAGTAAAAGTAAAAATTAAGCAGAGACAGGGAAAGAGCCAGTGTGACGCTGAGTGTCACTGAGAGACACTGAGAGAGAGAGGACAGGATGACTGGGAACTCAGGGAACCTTAAGAACAAGGCTTACAGACAGACCAGACAGACCAGGGACACCTGTTTGTGATCCCAGCATTTGGGAGGCAGAGAGGAGGATTTTTCAACTTTCAGATCAGCCTGGGTGGGCCACACGTAGTTCTGGGCCCAAATGAGTTCCACAGCCAAGGCCACAAAATAAAACCACTTTTGCTTTTGAGCTGGCCCTCGAAACAAATCTCTCACACCGGAGCGCAGGAACCGGAATATCTTGTCCACTGATGTCATCCTATGCTATCCTGCTATCTACTGCATGGATCTGGCCCACTAAATCTCTGGGAGGGAGGGGCAGGAACAAGCAAAGGGAGAGAAAACAGAAAAGACGGGGGCTGAGGAGATGGCAGAGGTGGAGGATAAGAAAGAAAGGGACGATGGGAAAACCTCTCACGCTTCCTGCCTGTCTCTCTCCTCTTTCTGGTCACAGGGTCGTGTCTTGCTTTCCCAAACCCACCAAGTTCCCTCCTGCCTAAGGCCCTCTGCACGTGCCCTGCTTCTGCGTGGAATGCTACCCCGACAGCTGGCCCCTCCAAGTCCACGTGTGCTCGATGAATGAGTCAAAGAAAGCGGGGTGCATGTGTGGAGAGGGCTTCAAGGGGCAGAGGTTGGAAGAGGTGCATAGTGAGGGGTGGCCGTACTCACCAGGCCACCACTCGACCCAAGACGCCCTTGGGTGCCTTGGCTGGTACCATCTCCTTCTCCACCATGAAGTAGGGATACAGCACATCGAGAGGCAGCTCCACAAACACCGGACCTGCAGGGTCGGGGAGACTCTAAGCCTATCGCTCCTGAAGCAACAAGCCCTGAACCCCAAGGCTTTCTTGCCCTCCAGCTCTTTCCTCCACCTACCTGGGGTGCCTGACTGGGCAGCAGCCACTGCAGCCCTCAGGGTGGGTACGATGTCCCGAACCCTTCGCACAGAAGCACAAAACTTGCAGAGTGGCCTGAACAGAGACATCTGATCAATGGCCTGGAGAGCGCCCCGTTTCTGGCAGAGGAAGGGGTGGGGACGGTTATCAGGTGAAGCTCGGGAAGCCTTCCCGAGGACCCTGCCCGCCCTTAAGGACTAGGCACCTGCAGCAGGGTGCTGGCAGCCCCGCCCAGGAGCAGGACCGGGGACTGTGCCACCTGGGCATTCTTCACCGCGGTCACTGTGTTGGTGAGGCCAGGACCAGCTGTCACTGCCGCCACACCCACTGTCCCTGGAAGACAGAGCTGATGACACCCGTGCCGCCCTCCCAGTCATCACCCTATCCCCAAACCCCCCCACCCCATCTTCCCACCTCCCCACCTCTCGCGTCCCGCCAGCCTCCAGCCCTCTCTACCGCCACCCTCACCAGTCAGGCGGGCCACAGCATCAGCAGCAAAGACAGCAGTGACCTCATGGCGCGTGTCGACCACGCGAATGCCCAGCTTCTCACAGGCCACCAGCAGGGGCGAGATGTGCCCGCCAACCAACGTGAAAACGAAGCGCACGCCGTGGGCCCTGAGTACAGCTGCCACACTCTCCCCACCGTGCCGGACGCTTGTCTTGTCCACCTGAGCCAGGGGAGATGAGGAGCGTGACAGTAGGAGCCCGGCCCAGGAGCAGGTACAAGAACAAGTGGGAGCAGGGGTCAGAGGTCAGAGGTCAGTATGGCTAGAGACATACCCACACTATATCCAATATTCAGGGAAGGGAACACTGTCTTAGCAAATCGTACTGCTCTCTTTTTCTTATAACTAAGAACGCCAAGACTTGCCCAAGCGTTAGTGTCCAACAGAACCCACGTTCTTTTCTGAGGTGGTACTGGGGATCGAACCCAAGGCCCCGACCATGTTAAGCAAGCGCTCTACCACTAAGCTGTATCACCCGTCTTCTTTTTATTTTTTAATCTTGAAACAAGGTCTCACTAGGCTTCCCAGGATGGCTTTGAACTCCTTGTGTAGCCTAGGCAGGGCTTGAACTTGGGATCCTCTTTCCCCTGCCTACGAAGCAGCAGGCTGAGATGGGGCCTATGTTCTTAAGTGGCTCAGTAGATTACACTGCCTGCTCTAGGGATACCGGGCCAGTGAGGACGAAAGGAGACAGAGGGTGATGGGTCTACAGAACCCAGGGGAGCTTGGCAAGAGGCAGAAGAACCCCGGCTTGGCCTCCTGCCTGCTTTCTAGTACCCCCTGCAGGGCCTGACATCTGAAGTGCTAATCCCAGCCTATTGCCTCCCTCTGTCTCTGCTGATGAGGTGCATGACCAGCTGACAGGCAGCCAGCAGCCACATGCCTACCACAGAAGTGCCTCCTGGCACAGACTGCCCTGAGCACCCAAGCCTCGGCAGCCTCACAGCTTCCAGCCTACACACACGTCAAGGTCAGTAACATGGCTCCTGACTAGAAGAGAAGGGACTGGGGAGTGGGGGGTGTGAATGTCTCACAGAAGAACAAGTCTAGAGTAGGACTTGTGAGTTCAGCTCTTTCCAAACCTTTCCATACTAAACTTGTCTGTGGATCAGTATCCTCTTGTGGGCACAAGGACAGAAATGATCGCACTTACTCCGGTGAAGGTGGTAAGAGATATGTTAAGAAAGCCCCTCCTCCCTCGGAAGCGTTTACTATCAGAGTCCATTCCCTCCCCTGGCTACCTTCAGCCCGCCAATCCCAAAGTGTTTAAAAAGCCTGCTCTGTTAAAATGACTCAGGCCCCTCAGCATGGAGGTAGGCGAATGTGTGCTGTCCGGACAGCGACAGTGTCCCCATTATCTCGTGCTAGTTACAAAGTCCCAGGGGCCATATACAAGTCACTCCAGACTAGTCGCAACATGCTTTCCCCACCCGCACAGTGAAGGAGCTGGAGGAGAGCCATCAGTCACCTCCTCTGGCTACCCCTAGCCCTCCTCCTGCCCTAAGCACCTTGTGAATCAGCTGATAGAAGAGCCCCAGTCTGTGAGCGGCGCCCAGGACGGCAGCCACCAGGGTCCCAAACGCTAGGAGCAGGAACGATGGGAAGAAGCCCCCGGCAGGTGCAGCGGCCGCGGGAGTCTCCATGAGGCGGAACCTAAGGAAGAAAAGCAAGAGCAGGAACCTGAGCACTGTAATCTAATCCGGAAGCAGGATAGTCCGCCTGATCCTGAGCAACGCCCCCGATTACCAGGCCACGCCCACACACCCATCTAGGCTGGGCTGAGGCCACGCCCTAGTGAGGTCAATTCCGCCCCGTGACGTCAACCACCTCCAATCTAAAAGTAGGCCACCGCTTGTCAGGCGATCGCAGCGGCATCGGAACAGGGCTGCGGTCCCTATCTACCTATCTGTTAGAGAATCCGTGGGGATCCACGCCCTTCTCATCACGGGACTCGGCCTCAGCGGCAAGCCAGCCCCGCGCTTACGTCATCAAGGAGTGAGGCCACGCCCCCACCGGACGAGCAGTCTAGGACACGCCCCCAAACCTGACTTTTGACTTTTGGCCTCGGGCGGGGGTCACTTTAACAGTAGGATGCTCTCCGACTCCACTACACAGACAACCGCCCCTCCCTCCCCGCACAAGGCCCTATGACCCTTGTCTACAAGAAACGCTCCTGACTCCCGAGGAACGCGGCCGCCTCTGGGTCACGTGACTCGGGCGCGCCGTGGTGCTCGGAGCGCCCACTTGACTCAGCTGCACCCCGTAGTCCAGCACGCCGCGCGTGCGCCGAGCTAGAGTCTCGCTGGAGGAGCCACCCGTGAAGAGCTGTTTATCATTGGTCGCTTCTCTCCCCTAGCCTCTAGTTGGCTGGCACCGCAGCTCGCCTTCCACACGCGCAAGGGACACCCCGCTGCACGTTCCGCGGACGTGAACCGCGACACGCCCCCCCCCCCCCCCGCCTCACCCCCGGATCCTCAGAAGCCCCCTATCCGTGACCTCAACACAAGCAAGCCCCGCCCCCGCCCCGCCCGTGGGCACGCCCCCTTCTAGACCACTGTGGGGCTTTGCAGGGTGTTTTAGAGGAATTCCTAGGGTTTGTAGCCAGCCTTCTTCAGCCACCTTCCAGATGTCCAGCATCTGGAGACCCCATCACCTTTTACTCCTGTCTTCCCCACGAGTCCCTTTCCCCAGTTTCTGTCTTTACTGTGACTGACTAAGCTTAACTAGGGCCCTCTGTGTGACCAAGGATTTCAAGCTATCTGCTGGAGCCTGGGCTCATTAATGACACTTAACAAGAGGCAAAAGACCACAAGGTGTGGTGGCGCACGCCTTTAATCCAGCACTTTGAAGGCAGAGACAGGCGGATCTCTGAGTTTGAGACCAGCCTGGTTTACATAGCGAGTTCCGGGACAGGCAGGACTACGTAGAGACCAACCAAAAATCATGATTGCATTGGCTGTGACATGTCAAGATAGCATTCCACAGCCATTCTCCCTACCTCTGGACTCTCATAATTCTTTCCATTCCCTCACCTCGGTGACCTTGGTCGGCCATGGTATAAACGCCCTGTTTAGAGCTGAGCGTTCAGCCACTCCTTATCAGCAGCACCTTGAGCAGCCATGTTATCTGTTTCCGCCGCAGTTTATTGCAATTAGAAGCTTCTCTCATTAAAGCTGAGAGTCACATTACTCTAGTAAACATAGTTACCTGTCAACTTCTGAGGTTTCCCTCTGAGAATTCTCCCTTTTGGAGGGGTTATCTTACCTCCCTATATTTTAGCTTTCTCCACCCTTTTAAAATCAATTTCTTGAGCTGGGGGCTATAGTTCGGTAATAGAACATTTATTTGCCTAGCACAGGCAAAACCATGGGTACAACACAAAACTATTTTTAGCCAAATTACCCTATGAGTTATATATGCTTACCGACTGTGAGCATGCCTCCGATTTCCTCTTGAATCAAACAGAACAGGCTCTTCCGGGGCACTCCATAAAAGTTGCTTGGGGTTATTCCATCTGTCGCCAAATTGGTCCTGTTCCCTTCTGCCTCTTAACTCCACTGTCCTCTAGGAGCAGTGCAGGGAAACATTCCTCTCTAGTGCTATGTAGTAAGAGCCCTTAATTAAAAGAATCAACCGCATACTTCCTAAAAGGGCTTTCTAGGTTCAGCTACATTCCCAGAGCCAATTAGAAGACAGTATTTAGGCTGGTAGCATTGTTCAGTGGCTTGCTTCTCTTGCAGGAGGCCCTGGGTTCAATCCCCAGTGCCCCCTCCCCTCACACACAGAGTACTAGTTACTTTGTGTCAATTTATGATGTATACAGCCTTTCCAGGCTTACTTCTCCTAACTCATTTAACCCTCAGCAAAGTGCTGCCAGGTAGACTTAGTTTCCTTTGCCGGATTTTAGTCTCATTAATAAAACGAGTTAAAAATTGACTCGGAAGGAAGCCCAAGGACAACTTTATTAAGACTTTGAGAGAAAAACAACAGTAGGGGCAAGTTGAAAATCATGGCAGGAGAGATGCAGACAGAGCCACGTCTTTTAAGTCAGCCATGGAGGTAATGTAAATCCCAAATCCAGTCAAGAATAAGACCACCACAACTGAGCCACATTTGAAGCAGGCAAGCTTAATTAAACTAATTAAATACTGGCCAGGAAGATAGACTCTAAGCAGGTCCATTCTGAGGTTCCCACAGAGTCAACCTGTCACCTCCAGAGCTCTCACAGAATGGCCTTGAATCAAGTGCCACAGGTGCTTTAAAAGGCAGAACCATAACGGTACGCACTCCCCACCAGGTCGAATCATTGGCAAGCAGCTACCCTGATGTACTTCCTGTCTGGGTTACCTCCCACCTACAAGTGACCCAGCAATGTGATGCGTTTGGAGCACATCCCAAGCAGTAGGGTCAGACACTCCCTACCCAGCAATACAAAAGGTTATATCCTTGGGCAAGGGAGATTCAGGACTATCTCACCTGAACAGCCCCACCTAGCATTCCAGGAGACTGTCTTTTTCTTTTAGAGCTATCTTAGACACAGTAGCTAAAATTTAAAATGTAACTTTAGCTCTTACAGTCAGAGAAACAGTGAGGAAGCCCAAAGTGTGGGAAACACACGCTTAGAAGTACTGAGCCTTGGACTTGAGCTCAGAGAGCACCTCATCTCATGTTGAGCTCAAAGAGCATTTAATCCCAGGCTTGTATGCCATCAAGCAAAATAACTAAACCAGATTATTAACTAGACAGATTATTAACTCATAACTAGACAGATTATTAAGAAAGGAAAAGCACTCCCAAGAATGGAAGTGGTACAGAAAGATAAGGAAAGAGTCTCCCCGAAACATCGAGCTCAAGAAATATGGTTCTTTGTAGTCCTCTGTCTCTCCAGTTTTTATTTCATAGCTGTAAAAGGATTCTTTTATTCCTGATGGTCATGGAAGAATGAGATCCAATCTTCAAGATGCAAGCCTGGACCTACAGGACTTCACCCTCTGAGATGAAACTGAACTCCAACTAGCTGTACCTCTCCACAGCCTCTTCTCCACATGCCTGCTTCTTCAGTCTCCTGCTTCTGAGCCTCTTGCTTCTCACGCAGCTTCTACCTCTGCTTCTACCTTGCAGCTCCTTCTGCGTTTACTCTCCTTCTCCTCTCTGCTTCTTTCTGACTGCTTCCCTTCATATCCTATGAGATGGATTAAAAGCGTGTGCCACCATTGCTTTCTGAGTTGGCTTACTTCCGACGTGTGTACAATATCGCCTTCAGATACAAAGTCTAACTTTGCATTAATGAATAGAATCCTGTAATTCACTTCGAAAACAACAGGGCAGTCAACCTTGCTGCTGCCACATGAAGGTCAGACTGACAGACACGGGGTGTTCCTCAGATCTCCATGTTAGTCACTGGGGAGGAACCACAGAATTCCCTTTCATTTAGCATTAGCACAGAGGACAGGATTAGCCTGACTAACATTCTTTCTACCCTAGAGCAGCCATGCTGCTGGATCAGAGATCAAATGTCTCACACAGGCCCTTGAAGGTGATCTTTTCCCAGAGCAGCCATGCTGTGGGATCGAGGATCAAGTGTTTCTCTACACATAGGCTTTCTCCAGAATGCTCTGTTTGTTAAAAAGAAACCCAGGTAACTAAAAGCTTCCAGTCAGTGTCTCCCGCCCCCCCATCTCTCTCTCTTCCTCACTCCCTCTCTGTCTTTCCTCTCTTTCTTCTTTTTTCATTTTCACATACGTGGAGGTACAGATTGAGGTTCAGAACCATCCTCCAATACTCTTCTACTTTATTCATGGAGGTAGGTTCTCTCAGTCAAACCCAGAGCTCGTCAGTACAGCTGGTGTCTTAGTGAGCTTGTTCTGGGCATCCCCTGTTCTGCTCCTCTGAGGCTGGAATTATAAGCAGCCCACCATGCTAGTCTTTCTCTGCAAACAACCTTCTTCTTTCATATGTTAAGCATCAAACAAAAATTGTATAGCACCGTACTTATTTTGTGCAAGGTACACATGTCGAGGTCAGGGGACAACTTGGTTCTTACTTCCCACCATGTAAGACCTAGGAATCGAACTCAGGTCTTCAAGGCTTGACAGCAGTGGGCACCATTACCACTCAGTCAGGCATCTCGCTGGCTCTTCTTTTTTTTAAAATATATTTATTTAATTTTTATTTTATGTTCGTTAGTGTGAGATCCCTTGAAACTAGAGTTACAGACAGTTGTGAGCTGCCATGTGGGTGCTGGGAATTGAACCCGGGTCCTCTGGAAGAGCAGCCAGTGCTCTTAATTGCTAAATCATCTTTCCAACCCCTCACTGGCTCTTCTTATATTAATCTTGATGTTTTAGTTTCCATGGGGCTCTGCTAAGCCTTGATTTTCCAAATTGCTCAGAAAAAAAAAGATAGCTTTTCCTTTTTCCTTGTTTTTATCTCTTTTCCTTACTCTTGGCTGTTTCTCTGACACTTCGGGCTTCTTTGCTCTTTCTCTGAAGCTCTGCATTGGCTGCCAGGCAGCTGTTCATCTGCCTAATGGCTGTTTGCTGACCTCCATTTCCAAACACCCCAGGCTAACTCAAATGACATGGCTGCGTTTCTTCCTCTTTTCCTGCTTCCTGGCAGTGTGCCTGCCTTGTTGTCTTTCTTTTAAAGTGTAAATTTAGAATTTAAAAGCACTTCCTACTAGGTTCCTTCTTAAATGAGGCCAAGAACACAAAGCTGGGATATAAATTTCCCTGGTAACCTCTGGCACCCCAGGGAAGGTCCCCCAAAATTTAGGGCAAGAATTTCAAACAAGCTACTTTCTCAGTCAACATCTGGGAGTCGCCATCTGAGAAACAGAGCTCAATACAAAGGGTCATTCATAGACTTAAACAGATGAGCAACAGCCCTCCCACACAAACAGCAACAGGGACCAGCCAGCATGTGGCAAAAGAAGACATGGATGGAAACTCCTGACCCCTTCCCACTCCGTCTTGCACAGAAACATTGCCTGTTAGCCAGAGAACTGGATTTTCAAACGATGTCTGATGTTCCTCCAGCAAAATTCTTTGATCCAAGGCAAGGCTGCTGAACTTTGCGCATCTAGTCAGAAGCCTTCAATTCACACTTTACCTGAAACTCGTTCATCTCAGAACTCATGTCTGCCTCACTGGAGCAAGGTCACAAGCCAATCAGGTTGGCCTTAACACAGGTATAGACCCTCCACCCCAGGAAAAAAAATCATACCCAGGACCTTTGACATGCTAAGCAAATTCTCATTCTCTCTCTCTCTCTTTCTCTCTCTCTCTCTCTATATATATATATATATAATTATATAATGTATATACATACATATGTGTGTGTGTGTGTATATATACATTACATATATATAAAATCTGTGTCTCTGTTTCTGTCTCTCTGTGTGGGTGGGTATGTTGAGGTCTCAGACTCCTGGGCTCAGATGATCCTCCTACTCAATGCTACCATGTGTTGGAATCTCACACCAACCTTGGCCACATTTGTGTCTTGCTTTTCCTTTCTTTTGGCTCTTCATAAACTAAAGGAAGCAGTACTGAGCTGTATAAGGCTGAGCAAGCCGTGGAAAACAGACCATTAGGCAGAGTTCCTCATTGGCTTCTGCTTCGGTTCCTGCCTCCTGTCTGGGCTTCCCTTGTTGGTTGTAACTGAACTCTGACTCCTTTCATAACTGAAATCTTCACTCCCTGATTCTTTCTTCTCCACTTGTAACTGAGGCTGTTCTCCTGTTCTCCTTCCCTGAAAACTGCTTTCTTGCCCTTCACTGGAATGCTACTTTTATCTGATTGTTACTGTAACAGATTCCTAACTTGTACAATTTCCCTTTTTAGCTGCTTTATCTGTCTGAAGCCTGGAGAACTGGACTTACGTCTATCTGAGAGCACTGAACTGACATCTGTGTCTTCTATCCCACTAACTGTGCCATCTCACTAGCTGTCCTCGAACGTGAGCTGGTGCCTGCCTGCTCTCCCAACTGTTGCTGTCGACTGGCACCGCCTCTTCTATACCCTAAGCTGTTCCCAGAAGTCCAAGCAGCATCCAATCATAAAGAAGGGTGCACAGGACAGACTTCAAAATATCCTGCTACATGAAGTAAATCCTTTCTTCCCCTAAGTTGCTTTTGGTCCAGGTGTTTATCAAAAGCTACAGAAAGCAAAATGGGACACTTCCTGTGCTGGTATACTTTTAGGTTTACAGAAAAAAAAAATGTAAAAATAATTGTGCAAGTTCCATGTAGCCTTCATCAAGTGTACCCCCAACGGAGAACAGTGTCAGTTGGATCGCTAGAGCCGGCTGGCTGGCCAGCCTAACTGATCACTATGCTCCAGGTTCAGCGAGAGACAATATTTCAAAAAATAAGATGAGAGTAGAGCAATAATAGAGGAAGACACCCAGTGTGACCGCTGAAGTCCAAATGCATACATCTGCACCACACACACGCACACACCCGCACGCACACATGCGCACGTGCCTGACACGGTATACACGTGGGGGATCAAATTCAAGTCCCGTCCCTGCCTATAAAGTCCTAAATGAAATGTCATCCACAGTTTGGGTTTCAGAAGCCGCAGATGTGCACGCTCTCATTGTTCCCGCACTTTCAGTGCCTTGAGCTAATCTGACAGCGGTCCAATTGCAGCTCCTGCCGGCACTACCCTGCAGTTTGCAAAGGGCTTTCCATATTTACTACTTTTACAACCCTGTGTAAAGTGTGTTTAGTCACTCTTTCACTGCGAGTGACATGTACGCCCTGCCTGGAGAGCAGAATACAATTCTCCCTCTCTCGTTTTTAATTTTATGTGCATGGGTGTTTCTGCCTGCCTGTGTGTCTGTGCAGCACATGTGTGCCTGGTGCCCTGGAAGGCCAGAAGAGGATGTCAGATTCTCCGGAACTGGAGTAACAGGCAGTTGTGAGCCACCATGTGGATGCTGAGAATTGATCTTTGGTCCTCCAGAAGATGAGCCAGAACTCTTGTTCTCCCCTTAATGACCATCAGATTTACACAACTTCTGGTCAAATACGCTCCCAATGTACCCTGGTCCTCCAGGATAAGAATATCTGAATTGGTTTTGGATTTACGCACAAAATTGTGTCCTCAGGTGAACTTTTAGAAAGAAGCCACCATTTTCCATCTGGTGCCTGGGCATATGATTAAAGTCAAATGCATTGTGGGAAGGGACATGCACAGTAGAAAATGATTGTGTTTGTGTGTGTGTATGTGTGTATATATATAGAGAGATAGAGAGATAGATAGATAGATAGATGTAGATATATAGATATAGATATTCAGAATCACATATCTATAATATAAAATATTATATAATATATACAAATAATATATATATTCAAAACAGAGAATCTTGGGGTTAGCAAGATGACTCAATGGTTAAGAGCACTTTCTGCTCTTTCCAAGCACTGGGGTTCAGTTCTCCACCCACATGGTGGCTCATAACCATCTGTAACACCAGTTCCAAGGAATCTAATGCCCTCTCTGGCCTCTGCAGGCACCAGGCATGCATGAGGTGCACATAGGCACATGCTGGCAAATCATTCATACATATAACTAAGTCTAAAAACATAAATAAAGCAGAAAACTATTCTCACTACCCCCCTTAATGACCAAAGTCCTTCTTCTCTTGAGTCCCACGAACAGAGACGGAAAAATAATTGGGACCCATTAATATCTTAACATCTTCACTCATGCAACCTGCCTTTTTTTTTTTTTTAAGACAGGGCCTCTCTACATAACCCTGACTGTCCTGGAACTCACTATGGAAACCAGACTGTCCTCAAATTCACAGAGATCTGCCTGCCTGTGCCTCCCGGGTGCTGGTATTAAAGAACTTGAAGCATAGTCTAACCTGTTCTATAGCTTGGCTTCCATAAAGTTTCCTCACTATTTCTCTGTGGGTTTTTGTTTCAGTGCATGGAGTAAGAGGCCAAAAACCTGGAAATAACACTGAAACTGCTGGCAACAGCTTGAAAGAGACCCAGAGATGGGAATAACTTTCTGCCTGCGTAGTTCTGGAACTTTTTTTGACGCCACACATCAGAAGTACTATCGGCAAGGATGCTGTTGGTGCATCCGCCAGACCCTTGTAGCCTCGACAGTCACCGTGTTACGAGCTTCAGAGAAAGCACAGGATCCAAAAACCATCCAAAAGGAAGAAAGTTATCAGTGCTGGTTCTGCCTTTCTATAACTAGTGAGACATTGGGCAGATGGTGGTTCTTGCCTGCATTTCCAGTACTCAAGGTTGAGGCAGGAGGATGACAGGTTCAAGATAGTCTAGTCTGCAGAGTGAATTCAAAGTCAGCCTGGGCAACTTAGTTTCTTTTTTTAAAAAAAGGCAAAAATGAGCACCTGTAGTGTGTGTGAGGCCTTGGGTTCACTCCCAGTACCACCAAATGATGATGACGATGATGATGGTGATGATGATGATGATGGAGGACAAGGAGGAGAAGGAGGAGGAGGAGGAGGAGGAGAAGAAGAAGAAGAAGAAGAAGAAGAAGAAGAAGAAGAAGAAGAAGAAGAAGAAGAAATCAAATAACCCAATGAGACAGACAGAAAGGAAAGAGCCTCCCATGTCCCATTCAGTGACTCAGCAATGACATGGGACCCAGATCTCCTGACCCTGACCCCGAAGCATGAGGTGCCTGGGGGCTTGTATAATTGGTTGCTTGATTTGGGAGCAGAAGGGTGTTGAATTGACTTTATTACTCTGTAAATGTGAATTTTACAAAGCACTTTACAATTAGTGATGGTGTCTTTGTATTCTCCATGGACTTCCGCCTTTGAAACAGCTCTGAGTACAGGTTCACAGCCCCTGGGCTTCCCGGGGCTTAGGGACATTGTAGTGCCTTTCCTTATTGACACAATGTTGTCAGCCATGGCTACAATAAGGGGTCACAACACAGAAAGAAAGGAGGATACTGGAGGACAAAATAAAGGTCTTCTCCCAAAAACATTTTTGTGTTGGGTTCTCTAGATCAGTGGTCCTGTGAAGCCTGCAGCGAACAACTGACTTCATTCATTTGTTTTCTAGTCATCCTGAGTAAAGGTACTACTTCAACCCTTCAGCAGCGCCTTCTGGTTGGCTGGGTTTGGGCAGTCTCTCTGTGTTGCTCAGGCTGGGGAAGGCCTAGGCGCTGAGTATCCTCCCTCTGTCAGCCTCAGCTGGGACCACAGGCACTGACACTACCAGCAGGGACACCTTTGCTTCTGAACTTTCACTTGGCAAGCGTTCTACGGCAGATCTGCATTCCCAGGCCGGGATTCTATCACTGAAGGGAGAATGGATTCAGGTGCACAGCTGCTAGCGCTTCGATTTTTTTTTTTTTTTAATCTCTGAAACAAGCGCTATTTCCATTTTATTGATAAGAAACCTTAAGGCTCAAAGAGTTTGAGAAACATGGCCAATGGGACACCACTCCTGCAAGGTTAAACTGGCATCCAGCCCCAACCCATCTGTGCTCTTAAATAATTTGCCTTTTGGGCTGCAGAGATGGCTCAGTGGTTAAGAGCACTGGCTGCTTTTGCAGAGGTCTTGAATTCAATTCCCAGCACCCACATGGTGGCTCACAACCATCTATAAAGGGATCAGACGCCATCTTCTGGCATGCAGGTGTATACACAGACAGAGCACTCATAAAAGTAAAATAAATCTTTTAAAAAATTTACCTCTCAGTGTCTTATTTTTAAACAAGGTCTCATTAACAGAGTTGTAACTCACCATGTTATATTATGTAACTTCATGTGATTATGTACATAATGTAAGTCACCATGTTATATTATGTAACGTTATGTAATTATATACATAATATAACTCACAATGCTATATTATGTAATTTTATGTAATTACGTACATAATGTAAGTCATAATGTTACATAATATAATGCACCATGTAGATCACCCTGGCCTCGAACTCCCAGAGGGACTTCTGCCTCAGCCTCTCTCATGCTGGAATTAAGGAATCAAAGTCACTGTGCCTGCTTTGTACTCTTAATAATCTCGACAAATTCATCGAAAGCCAACAGTGGCTGGAACTGAGAAATTAAGAAAGAATACTGGACTGGGCTGTAGTTTTATTTTAGACTTATTTATGTTGTGAGTATGGGTATTTTGCCTGCACGTGCGTTGTTCACTATGTGTGTGCCTGGTGCCTGCATAAGTTAAAGTCGGCCAATACCCTGGAACTGGAGGTACGGACAGTTGTGAGCCACCATGTGGGTCTTCTTCAAAAACGAGTTCTCTTTTTTGTTACCACTGAGCCATCTCTCCAGCCCACTTTTCTTTTCAAAATATACAAAAATATAATGTCACATATAAGATATAGTACATGCATATATAACAAATCCCCACCATGTTCCTGAGTAGTAGCCATAGAATGGATATGACAGGGAATGCGTGAGGATTCATCATCAGGGACATTTCCTCCTCCGGGTTTGGCTATTAGACTTCAGTGGGTTGCCTGGGTTCTTCCTTTCTGCCATATGAGCCATGGGGATTGAACGCACGTCAATGAGTTTGGCGTGGCAGCAAGTGTCTCTACCGGCTGAGTCACTGTGTAGGTTCTTATTTTGTGCTTTGAGATGAGCTCTCACTCTCTATCCTGGAGCTTACTATGTAACCCAGGCTGTCTTCCAACTAAGAGCAAACCTCCTTGCCTCCCAAGAGCCAAGATTACAGGAGCGAGTCACCGTATCTACCTCGGTTGTACCATACACATTGCGTGTAGACTGGAGGGATTTACTAAATTTGTAGGTCACCAGAATATGAGAAACCATTCTGGGATTTGATGGGCAGACCTAACAGGGATGCAGGAAATGGGTGACTCCTTAGCTGATGTCCCTTGGAGAAGAATGGCCTAGTTATGAAAAGCCACCTGACGATTGTAGGACATTGGATACAGTCACTCTAGCCATCTTGTGTTGTCTGTTTGGAAAGGAGCTTTAGTTCAGTTAAAGCCAAAACACCTATCAGATGAAGAAATCTTTCTATTGATAAGATTTGCTTTCATCCATGGTATACAAATTTTATTTTATTTTTATTTTATTAAATACACAGAGTATAAGTTGTATTATCTTGATATTTAAAAAAAAAAAAACTATTGCATTTGCCAGGTGGTGGTGGCCCACACCTTTAATCCCAGCACTCAGGAGGCAGAGGCAGGAGGATCTCTGTGAGTTCGAGGCCAGCCTCGTCTACAGAGTGAATTCTAGGACAGCTAGCTTTACAGCAGAGAAACTCTGTCTCAAAACAAAACAAAACAAAATGAAAATTATTTCACTTATTGTGGGGGTGGGGGCGGTAAACACATCCCACAGCACATGTGTGAGGTCAAAGCCAACTTGGGGGTGTCTATTCTTTCCTTCCTCTATATGGGTCTTGGAGATTGAGCACTGGTCACCAGCCTTGGCAGCAAGCACCTGTACTCGCTGAGCCATTCCACCAGCCCTGTCTTAACCACTTTTTTTAAATTGGTTTTTTTGAGACATGATTTATCTATTATAACTCTAGCTATCCTGGAGCTCACACTGTACACCAGGCTGGCCTCGAACTCACAGAGATACACTTGTCTCTGCCTCCCAAGTGCTGGGATCAAAAGCGTGTACCACCACTGCCTGGCTTTTCTGTTTTGATTTTGTTTTTGTTTGTTTGTTAACCATTTTTTTAAAACATTTATTTTATCTTTAATTATGCGGGGAGGGGAGACCATGGGCATGATTGCAGAATTGGATCTACCGGGAGCTGGAGTTATAAGCGGTTATGAGCCATGTGCTCTGGGAATGGAGCCCAGGTCCTCTGCAAGAGCAGTAAGTGCTCTTAGTTGCTAAGCCATCTCTCCAGCTCCATCTTAAGCATTTTTAAGTGTCCATCTCAGTGGCATTAAGTACGCTGACTCTGTTGTGCGGCCACAAACACCATTCATCTCCAGGACTTTCTCAGCTTGCAAAATTGAAACTGTGTGCCCATTAACGATCACCTGACCAAGGGAACTTACAGAGTCATTGCAACCCCGATAGAATCCGAAAGGACCAGAGTCAGCACAGAACACACCCAGACACCAGATTCTTAGCACAAAGGAGATGTATTTGTACCAGGAGGACAAAGGGCAGGGAGCAAGGGACAGGAGAGCAGGGAGGAGGAGGAGAGCGGCAAGGGATAAGGGAAAAAGCTATTTGCCTGTTGGTGATAGCTGCTGTGTAGGTCCAGAGAGACAAGGAGACACTTTCATAGGCACAAACCTGCCAGACCTCAGCAGAGGGAACCACATGTCATTGACAAGCACCATCCTGGACAGAGATCACTGAACATCTGATCACAGGTGTTTTTATTGATACAAAAGCTCCGCTCCCTCATCCAAAGGCCTATTTGCATAGTGAAGAAAACCTGTAACTTAGTATCAACTCACAATCCTTCAGCAGCAGAACTGTCACTTTTACAGTGGGAGAGCTCAAGGCCTAAGGCAGTGTTCTCTCCTTGTTGACTGAGACTGTAGAAGAGGGAATATAAGAATTCCTCCACACCAGATTTGCTCTTCATGTAGAGATCTCAGTGAACCACAATGGCTCTGCCAGAAAGCAGTGAGCAGGTGCAGGTCATGAGAAAGCAAACATTTGAATCACAGGTTTACATCAAGCAAACACCTGAGATAAAGCAGACTGCCAAGACTTAGGCAGCCCTTCCCCACAACGATGTACAAAACAATTGTTTTAAAGTTACATGAGCATAACTAGAAATTAATGTCCCCAACATTTGCCCCAGAGGGACAAAGGACTGACTCTGGATAGAGTAACAGCCGTGGCCTTAGGCAAATGGTGAGTTATAAAGGGTCCTAGGCAGAAAGGGAAGAAGGGGAGGTACAGGTGCAGAAGGGTTGGGGTAGCTGACTCTGATTGGCTGGGAGGAGAACAAAGGGGAGGAAACATGAACTTTTGGAGGAGGGGGGTTGTGGAAGGATTTCTGGGAGATGGGCCTTTGTGTGTGAGGCTGGAACTTAACTTATGTCTGGCTGTTCTTTCGTGAGCCATTTCCATCTTGGGCCTATGTGGGAGATGTACTAACAGAACTCTCATAGCATTCTTCACATAAACAGAAAAAAATCCGCAGGTCATGTGGAAGCACAAAAGACACCAGAGAGCCAAAGGACCCTGAGCAAAAAGAGCAATGCTGAAAGGATCACAATCCCAAAGTTCAAGCTATACAACAAAGCTATAATAATAAAAACAGCATGGTACTGGCCCCAAAACACACATGTAGACCAAGGGAACAAAATAGAAGATCCAAGTTTAACAATATGAATCTGAGATTCAACAAAGAATCTGCCAAAACTGCAGGGGGAAAATAGCACCTTCCACAAACAGTACTGGGAACACTGGATTTCCACACGTAGAACCAGATCCAAATCTATCACACTGCACACAACTCAAGTCCAAATGGACCAATGGCAAACCTGAAACACTGAATCTCCGAGAAGAAAACCTAGACAGTACCCTACATGGTCCAGGTGTAGGAAAGGAGTTTCTGAACAGGACTCGATCTGCTCACTGTTAGTTTTTTGTCAACCTGACACAATGTAGTGTCATCTGGGAAGAGTCAACCCCAACTGAGAAACGTCTCCATCCGATAGGCGTGTAGGCAAATCTACAGGGCATCTTGTTGAGTCCTGACTGATGCAGGAGGGCCCGTTCCACCTTGGTCAGT
Source organism: Cricetomys ansorgei (assembly GCA_026225945.1). Taxonomy (NCBI): domain Eukaryota; kingdom Metazoa; phylum Chordata; class Mammalia; order Rodentia; family Nesomyidae; genus Cricetomys; species Cricetomys ansorgei. The sequence goes on along the minus strand of JAMJFZ010002476.1, from coordinate 1,303,364 downwards.
GCCACTTACAGATGGGTGCTCCTGTGTTATATAGAAAAGCAAGCTGAGCAATCCAGTAAGCAGCATCCCTTCATGGTCTGGGTTCTAAGTTCCTCCTGCCTTGGTTTCTCTCGGTGATAGAGTATGAACTGTAAAACAAAGTAAGCCTTTCCTCCACAAGCTGTTTTGGGTCTGTGGTTTATCACAGCAACAAAAAACAAACTAAAACACTCAGGAATTAAGGCCAACAATTGACAAGTGGGACCTCATAAAACTGAAAAGCCTCTGTACAGCAAAGAAAATAACCAGCCAGATGAAGACGAAGCCCACGCGGTGTGAAAGACTTCTTGCCAGCTGTAACATCTGACCCAAGATTAACGTTCAACATATAAAAAGAACTCAAACCCTAAAAGAAAACAAATGACTCAATCAAAGAATAGGCTATGAATACGAGCAGAGAGTTCTCAAAAGATCTAAAAATGACTAAGAAATATCTTTAAAGGTGTTCAATTAGTGAACTGCAAATTAGAGCTGCTTTGAGATTTCCTTTTACCCCAGTCAGAATGGGGAAGATCAAGAAACAACTGACTGGGCTGGAGAGATGGCTCAGCAGTGAAGAGCACTGGCCACTCTTCCAGAGGTCCTGAAGATGATCTGGGAAAAGAAAGAATATAACCAAAACATATTGCACAAAAAAAAATTTAAGAAACTAAGAATTTAATAAAATAAAAATTTAGAAAGAAGAATAATCTGCTCTCTGCCCCTCTCCACCCACGGGAGGTGTCGGTGGCGCCATCCATTGACGAGCAAGAGGAACTGCAGACCACGTTGCACCACATCAAGTCAAGGAAACCAGCGCAAAGCAAAGGCGGCCTTTATTGTGGTTAGACTTGGTCTCACTGCTGACATACGACAGAGCTTACTTCAGCTGGCTTAGGATTGCCTCCTGGTTTCCCGGTAGGAAAATACAGTTCCAGGGGAACATGGGGTGTTGTAGGCAGTGCAAAGCAAGGTCTTATGTTTTCAAATATACTTGTATTAATTATTAGAGTACTTCACGCCCGCACGCAGGTTCTTACTTAAATCCTCCGCAGCCCCGCGCCAGGCTCTTCCTCAGGGCCACCCTGACCTCCTTGTTCCTCAGGGTGTAGACCACGGGGTTCAGCAGCGGCGTCACCACCGTGTAGAACACCGCCACCAGGCGGTCCTGGGAGGGGTTGGTCCCGGAGTCTGGCCGCAGGTAGATGATGGAGGCGCAGCCGAAGTGCACCACGACCACCGTGAGGTGGGCCGCGCAGGTGGAGAAGGCTTTGCGCCGGCCGGCGGCCGAGGGGATCCTCACGATGGCTGCCACGATGAAGGCGTAGGACAGGAGGATGAGGAGGAAGGAGACGAGCACCACGAGGACGCTCAGGAAGAAGATGGCAAGCGCCTTGCGCGCGCTCTCCGCACAGCTGAGCTTGAGCACGGGCGCGATGTCGCAGAAGAAGTGCTCCACGCGGCCTGGGCCGCAGAAGGGCGAAGAGAAGATCATGCACGTCTCCATCAAGGCCACCGAGAAACCGGAGCAGAAAACCAAGGCTCCCAGACACAGGCAAACGGTGGGTCTCATGATGACAGAGTAGCGAAGCGGGTGGCAGATGGCCACGTACCTGTCGTAACCCATCAGTGTAAGGAGGAAGCAGTGGCTGCAACCCAAGCCCAGGAAGAAGAACATCTGGGCCCGGCAGCCCGCGATGGAGATGGCCTGGCTCTCCATCAGCAGGTGAGCCAGCATGTTGGGGATGGTGATCAGTGTGTAGCAGGTCTCCGAGAGAGAGAGCACAGCCAGGAAGCGGTACATGGGTGTGTGGAGGGTGCGGTCTACCTGGATGATGGTGATGATGGTGGCGTTGCCACTGAGCGTGACCAGGTAGGTGAGGAGAAACAAGGTGAAGAGAGTAGGCCTCAGTTCTGGGAGGTTGGAGAATCCCACCAGCACGAACTCTGTCACCAGCCAGGTCCCATTGTCTCTCTGCTTCTCAGGAGCCTGAGAGGAGATAGGATTACTGGGAGGAGGCAAGGCACTGAGGCTTGGCTAGGCATCAGGTTGGGGATAGGAGAATCGTCACTGGTTTGCAGATAGGGCAGGACTCAGAAATGACCAGTTATTACCCAGCCAACAAATTAGCCAGGCAGTGGTGGTGCATGACTTTAATCCCAGCAGAGGCAGAGACAGGTGGATCTTTGAGTTCTGGGCCAGCCTGATCTACTCAGAGAGTTTCACAACAGCCAGGACCACACAGACAAACCTTGTCTCAAAAAACAAAGAAAGAAAAGGAAGGAAGAAAGAAGGGAAGGAAGGGAGGGAGGGAGGAAAAGGAATTCACAAAGAGAAGGCTCAGTGCTTAAGAAGACTTTCTGCTCTTCCAGAGAATAAGACTTTGCTTCCTAGATCCCTTTGTCAGTGGCTTAAGCCCTTAACTCTAACTCCAGCTGCTCTGATACCCTCTCTGGCCTCTATATACACCCATGTATACATGGTATACATTCACAAAAATACACACACACACACACACACACACACGCATAAAAATAAATCTTTTTAAAAGAATATTCACAAAGCAAAAATATAAATAAAAAATATTTTTAACCCTACAGCACCTGATCTTCCCAAGTCTCCTGTCGAGTACTAACCACGTAGCTTCCAAGGTCAAACAAGATCAGACTCATTCAGGGTGGTACAGCCACAGACACAAAGCAAAGATCCTTAGATGGAGGAAGAAGACGATAAGCCCATTCATGGTTTCATTTAAGTCTAGAAGGAGATCCTAGATGAGGATTCAAGAACCAACAGACTGTGGGAAAAGAAGTGAAGCAGGGAAGGTAGACGGCCAGTCAACATGCACTACCGGGCTGAGGCGATGGGGGGTTGCTAACTGTGACAGTGTGGAGACCTGAGTTCGAATCTCCAGGATCCGGTTACAGCCCAAAGCAATAGTACAGCTGTAACCCCAGCGCTCCTCCGGTGGCAAGGTGGAGACAGAAGAATCTCCAAAAGCTTACGGCCCAGCTAACCTTCTGTAAAAGCAACAGTAAGAGACCCCGTCTCAAACAAGGTAAAACGCTAAGACTGACACCAGGTCTTAGTTACTGTTCTATTGCTGTGGAGAGACACTATGACCACAGCAGCCTGGTGGTGGTGACACACACCTTTCATCACAGCACTCAGGAGGCAGAGGCAGAGGCAACACCCTCACGCAGACACACTTGCAGGCAAAATGCCAACGTACATAAAATAAATAAAATATTTTTAAAAATACGTGGCGTGTATCCCAAACATACTTAGTGGGGGGGTAATTTCCAAGTGAAGTGATTTTTTTTTAAGAAAGGGTCTCTCTATGTGGTCCAGGCTGGCCTGGAGTTTGCAACCTTCCTATCCACCAAATGCTAGGGTCGCAGACATGTGCCACCTCCCAGCTTCTGACAGAACGGCACTTGGAAGAAGAACTCAGAGCTGGCTGATGGACTCTCGATTTCTGGTTATCTTATAGAGGAGAGATCCTTCGTGTGTTCTCAGGGGCTCTTCCCAGCCACCCCTCTAATTGATCTAGCTTAAAGAGGAGACTTGGAGAGAAATCTTCCCTCAACATATACTCAGAGTAGGGGTGAATTTATCGCAATACGTCAGACTTCACTTGCTCCCCTCCACTGACGGGAGGGTCGTTACCTAGGAAACAGTCACTATCACCTAGACAGAGACTGTGTGCTCTGACAGACAGGGATAGCTGGGACGGTGAGTACGTCTCCCAAGTCTGACGACTCTGGGTTTCAGTGTCCCTTGCAAAGGACAGGATGACTCCAGGTGGCTGGCAGTGCCCGCTCTGAGCCTCATCTGAGGACTCGGATAATGCCTACGAACTCACCGTTGGAGAATACTGCTGTGGCCAAGTCCCCAAGCCAAAGACCAAGAAGAACAGGAAATCCTGCCTGTAGCTAGGCTACCGGTATTCTAACGCCTTTTCCTAAGACACACCACATGTCTGATACTGCGGGGCAGGCCAGGAACTAGAGCCAGATAGCCAGGAGAAGATTTCTAATGATTGCCTGCTCTGCTCATAGATTGGTGCCTAGCCCAGTCTGCATCAGAAATGCTCCCTCCAGCAGCTGATGGGAGAAGATGCAGAGGCCCAGGGACAAACATTGGGCAGAGCTCAGGTATCCCCACGGAAGGGGTGGAGGGGGAATTGCGGGGACCAGAGGGGTCGAGGACACCAGGAGAACAAGCCCCACGGAGTCAACCAGCACTCTTAGGGGCTCATGGCACCTGAAGTGGGAGACATGGAACCTGCAGGGTCCCCCAAATGTGTCTTGTGATTGTCTGGCTTGGTGTTCTTGCTGGGTGAGGGTATCTCTGAGCCTTCGCCCTGCCCTTGGGACCCTTTTCCTCCTGCTGGGTTGCCTAGTCCACCCTTGATGTAGGAATTAGTTCCTCACCCTGCTCTTCTCATTGTGCCCTGGTTGAGGGCACCCTGGGGGAACTGATCTTCTCTGGGGAGAGGTGGGGGTAGGAGGATAGGGGGATAGACCTGGGAGAGAGGGGAGATGGGGGGAGAAGGGGTATTGGGTGTGTTATTTATTTGAGAGAAGAAAAAAATAAACAAAAAAAATTAATAAATAATTTTTAAGATGTACCTTCAGAATGACCTAGAAAACCAGATGCAAACACAGAACTCAAGCTATCGTCATTCTGACAGCTAAAAGACCCTGAGCCAGAGGGACTGAAGACACAGGAACAGTGGTCCTCATCTACTCTCTCCTGGTACCCAAAATCAACATGCACTGAAGGTCCCTGGGATGAGGCTTGTCTGCTGGGTTGTTTGGTGGTTGACATTGGGGGTGACAGTTCAACACTAGGCAGCTGGTTGTGCCCTTCTAAGCCTCATCTATGAACCCAGAAATGAGTCCTATAAACCCACAGGTGATCGTGAAATCTGCCAATAGTGCTGGAACCAGGTCCCCAGTGCAAAGAGCTGCAAGAAAAGCAGGAAGCCCCTCCTGTGGCTGGATTTTACCCTGCAACAGCAGAGGAGGGGAGGATTGGTTTTTCCGGGGTCTATCTAGATGTCTGTTCCCACCTCTTTGACAGGTAGACTGACTGATCCAAAAAGTCATTTGCTGGAACTGGCAGTCCTTACCCAATCACTTGAACCCGATGAAGGTCCCAGAATAGCACCTGCCTGCAGGAGTTACTGTGGGTGCTGATATCAGGAACCTGCCAGTGTCATTCCCACTGTGACAGCAAGACACCTAGGGTCCTTCCTGAGAAGTGCGGGAGTGCAGAGAGCCAGGAGCCCTGGGGAGAAGCTCTGGCCCCTCCTGCCCTCTCTCTCCTCATCTGGAGTTCCCAGGGCTGGAGCCCCTTCCCTGCTGCTTCCTGCCCTCACCCTACTGGTTCTGTGTGTGTGTGTCTGTGTGCCATGCAGCTCTGGGGTGCATGAGCATGTAACCCCACACACCCAAGCTCACCCATCTCCTTGTCTCAACACCACCTGTGTGCCAGGCGTCTGTGTCTGCAGTGTTCAGAGCTGGACAGGACGCCCCCCTCCCCCACTTCATGCCCAGTTCCTTCTGGGCACATTACAGATTCTCCTGGACCCCACAAACTCAACTCAAAATTGGAATCAAACACCTTTCCAACAAGCTCCATGGGAGGACGTCACACTGTTCAGACAACCTGAAAATTTTCTCTCCCTCCACTCATTTGTAGATCTCACCCTAAGGTGAGGATGGCCAGGTGGCTTCTGCAGCCAGAAGGTGACTCACCATGGCCAGGATAGGCTCTCACGACCCAGTGAACATCCCTGTCTGCCTGAGAAGGGAGGGGGCTGAGGGCTGGCATTCTCTATTCTGGGGTCCCTGGAGCTGCTGTCCCAGAGGCTCTGCAGCCACTAACAAGTCTCCAGGGCCAGGCTCGTACTATGAGGAGTTCTGTCTCCTGAACTAGAGACCCCAGGGTCTCCTTCCCCAGCACCCAGCCCTGAGCCTCAGAGCAGGGAAGGATTAATTGGAACCCTCCTTTGGGGACAGCAGTCACAAATGCATCCCTCACGCCATTGGTGCTCCCAGTCCACAATGGGCGCCACCTCAGCTGGGCAAGGCTGCTTCCTAAAGGCCCTACGTTTGTGGGAGGAAGAAGCAGATGACCTGCCATCCTTACTCAGGTTGCTTAAGCTTAATATAGAGTTCCGCAGCCTCCACATGCCTGTTCTCACTCAATAGGTTCTAGTCACTAAACATACATGCTCTCCCCAACTTCCTCCCGCCCCTCAGGACCACACTAGCTAATTGTTCTGACCTGCTGCTAAGGCACACACACACATACACACACACACACATACACACACACACACATACACACACACACCCGCTGCTACCACCCCCTTGTCCGTCTTCTGCACAAGACTCCAGAACTCTAGACTCAGGCTGGCTAGGGCTACCTGTCCTGCCTCACCATCATCATCACAGTGAAGCTTAAAACTGTCATCCATCTTGGGCTGGACAGATGGCTCAGCTCAGTCTCTGCTCTTCCAGAGGACCTGAGTTTAACTGGCAATGCCCATATTACACCATGCTCCAGCTCCCAAGAATCCAGATGTTATGCCTCCTTCCTTTATCTAAAATCTGGCCACTGCTCCACTCAAACCTGATTCATCCTTCTGTAGACTAATAATAAGGTGGAACTTGGATGGAGCAATGCATTCCTGTCACCACAGCACTGGGGAGACTGAGGCAGGAGGACTGCTGTGAGTTTGAGACAAGTTAAAGTGAGATTTATCTCAAGACAATCAACAAAACAAAACCAATAAGGGATAGAATATGCATCCAGCCAGTACAAACTGTTCACCATCAGACATGCTGTTTTACATCGTCTGGTCCCTCTCCTGATAGGGGACAGGATGCACAGGTGCTGCAGGAATGACCCTTCAACGTGCCATCCCATCTCAGAAGATGGCCAATCTATTTTTACAGAAGGTCCAGGTTTTCCAGGAGCTAGTGTGAGAGCAAAAGTTATGTTTTAAATTTCAATTATGGTGCCTAAGAGATCCATAGAACAAGGACATAACTTCCTAGAGTCCTGGGTGGGGCTGTTCAGGTGAGATAGTCCTGAAGTCTCCTTGCCCAAGGACACAACTTCTTGGAATGTTGGGTAGGGAGCATCTAGTTCCCATTTGGTTGGCTCTATTGCATCAGATGTGCTCTAAATGTACCAGATGTGCCTGGTCACTTGTAGGTAGGTATAGCAGTACGCTACAATCTTTTACCCTCAATTTAGGGAAGGAGAAAGGAAAGATAGAAATCTTCACCACTTTTAGAAGCAGCCTTAATACAGGAGAGAAAGGTAGAAATCTTCACAGCCTCTTTTTAGGCTGTCCTAAGCTTGAACCTCTCCAACCTTTGTTCTCACACTAACTAACCACAGCAACTCAACCAACAAACCACCAATGAATGCTCATCCCGACTCTCAGGGTTTCAGATCTTTTATGCCATAAGCCAAAAAGTTCCCATAAACCCATGTGGCACACAATCCCAAAGACAAGCTACAGGTGCCAGAACGACTGCACCCAACCAAATTATATCCACCTGTATCAAGCAATCCAATTCCAACTCGTAAAAACTCTCCCGCAGCTGGGTGGGAAAATGAACCTCTAGTGACTAGTCAGTTAAACCAAAAAGCCTTTCTTAACATAAAAATTCGAAGTTTTTCTCTACAGGCAGGAGATAACCCAGACAGGAAGTACATCAGGACAGGTGCTTGCCACTGATTGGATCAGGTAGAAGGTGCGCAGCCTTACCGGTTCTGCCTTTTTAAGCACCTGTGTCACGTGATTCGGGGCGATTCTGTAGGAGCTCTAGAGGTGACAGGTTCACTCCATGGGTATCTCAGAATGGACCTGATCAGAGTCCATCTCCTGGCCAGTATCTAATTAAGGTTTGCTTGCTTCAAATTTGGCTCAATTGTGGTGGTCTTATTCTCAACTGGATTTGAGATTTACACTAGCTGGACATTACATTTATCTGAATAGCCTTTCCTGGAGTTTTTCATCAAACCCTCTACGAATGCAGGCTTACTCTGTTGCCTACCTGTTTCTTCTGTTGGATGGAATTCACACACTGGAGCAAAGAGAGGAGGGTAAGGAACTTCTTTTGGTTTCAGTCACTTCACCCAGGTACTTCTTGGCATATGGCAGGTTTGTATTAGTGGGAACCCGGTTGTAAACTCACAGGTACAGACAAATCGCACAGAGCCAGACACTGCCATTCATTTATCCGGACATATATGTTAATATGACTGCAACCCCTCCAATGGTAGAGAGCACTGTAGATCTGCGTCTTTCCCTTTTA
>JAMJFZ010002475.1:2445000-2545234 GCA_026225945.1 Cricetomys ansorgei | reverse complement strand
TTTTGTCCTGTGAGATATCATAGAATGGATACTTCCAATAGAGAAACTGCTATGAGATAGCTGATTTGTTACATAACAAAATGTAAGCTTAATCATGGAAGATTCCAGAAGGAATGGCACAAAGAAGTCCAGAATGTCAGGGGAACGTGCCCTGCTTTTATATTGTTTAATTGGTGTGTTGCATGCATGTATGTCTGTGTGAGGGTGTTAGGTCCCCTGGAACAGCAGCTAGAGACAGTTGTGAGCTACTGTGGAATTGTGGGTGCTGGGAATTGAACCTGGGTCCTCTGGAAGAGCAGCCAGTACTCTTTAACCACTGGGCCATCTCCCCAGCCCCTGGCAAGGCTTTTGATGTTGCTAGTTAAACGTTAAGAAACATCCAGGCCTCACGGTATGGTCATTACACTCCCGAACACATTGAAGATACAATTACCAGCACAAGGTCAGGTCAACAAGCTCAGTCAACATTCCAACATGCAGCACTAAGTGAGCTCAATGGGTTATTTAAAAAAAAAAAATGGTTATATCCCTCCCTTTGGGGCTCCGGAAGCTATGTGAAAGAGGAGACAGAAAGACTAGAAGAGCCTTAGAAGATGGGTGACATCAAGAAAACAGGGTCTTCCAGACACAACAGGCCAGGGCAGACACACACATGAACTCACAGAGACAGGAGAACCGCACCCAGGCCCTGCTCAGATTCAAGCCACAGAGTCCCAGTGCTGAAAGGGGGGTAGGCATGGGCTCCCAGCCCCAACCAAAAAGCTGTCTCAGGCTGTCGCCCTCTTGCAAAGGAAATTGGTTTCCTCCAATGGAGTCTCACCAGGTATATAAACCACACTAAGGCAGGTTGCTTGTCCAGCAGTAGACAGCCAACACAAAATGAACTCGTGGTATCTCACAGTCATTTTGTCTCATGTTGCTTTGCTTGGGTTTTTTTTTTGTTTGTTTGTTTTTTCTTATTGGCCTTGCGATTGTATATTATGATTTCTGAGTTTTATAGACTTTGGCGTGTGTGTGTGTGTGTGTGTGTGTGTGTGTGTATGTGTGTCCTGTTTGTTCTTAGTTTTTTTTGCTTTTAAATTATGGTTTATTTTCTTGTTTTGCTTGTCTGCTTCTTGGTTTTGTAAAAGAGAGAGAAAAAGAAAGGAGGCGTGGGGTAGGGTGAGTGGGGAAATTAGGGGATCTGGAAGGACTTGGGGGAAGGGGAAATGTGATCGGATTATATAATATGAAAGAGCATTTATTTCCAATTTTCTAAAAACGAGAATACAAAGGGGGGATTTGGGTGTTTTGGGGTGTTAGAAGTGCCTGAGGGAGTGGGAAGAGGGAGTTGGGGTGAGTACGATCAAGGTACATAGTTTACATGTATGAAGTTGTCTGTGAAGAAATAAAAGATATCCTATTTTATTTTTTAAGAAAAAATCCAGGAAGGTCTTACAATCCAGGAAAGCATAAGGCTTCTGGAGGCCACACCACACTGACTAGCACTGGGGTGAATCCCACACAGAGCCTGGTGTCGGTGGGTGTGGCTAATCCCCCGTTGTGCAAAGGAGTTCAAAAACTTCGGGAGTGAGTGCACTGTTTCTAGGAAGATAAAGGCTAGCTAGGAGAGAATGGTTCATTTGACACTATGCTGATGGGCAGAAGCAGGCCAGGTCCCCCTCGGTGCTGTTAGTTCCTGGGAAGAAAACCCAATTTAAAAACCCAACAAGTTTTTCTTGGCCGAACACTCAAGGTCAGAAATTCTCATCAAATGATAATTTCAGTTTGACTTATTCACACTAACAAATAGGTCATTCAGAAGACGGCTGCCTTCATAATTGGCTATTAAAAAAAAAATACAATAAAGGTTAAAACAACCACAAATGAGTACTCGTCTCAGCTCTAAAATGACGTCAGCAAAGCCCCCGCGCGTTAGCTTTTTCCAACCGGAGCTAACTGAAGGTGTTTACCCAAGCAAGTGCAAACGGTGAGAGTGCAAATTTAAACTTAAATATCTGTCAAAAATGATTTGGTTCCAAAATACATAAGTCAAATGGCCCGGGGATTTTTATTTGGGGGGGGGTTATTGTTTTGTTTTTTGTTTGTTTCTTTGTTTGGACACTCTTAGTTATTGTTTTTTTTAAAAATGTTACCTATACAGAAAAGTCACAAATGTGCTTTGCTATATTTCCTGTGTATGTCATGGGGCCTCTACACTGTGGTAGAACAATACAAACAACATTTAGATTTGGGTGGGGTTTTTTTTTTTTTTTTTGGCTGTTGTTGTTTTGTTTTTTGCTGCCAGTGGGACTGTAACCCAGGGCAGTCCTCGTGGGAATCAGTGTGGAGATTCCTCAAAAAATTAAAAACAGAACTACCATATGATCCAATTGTGCCATTCCTGGGCACACATCCAAATGCAGATGTAGAGAGATGGAATAGGAGTTAGTTATAGAGACACACGAGATCGTAAAACTTTCAGGGAAATGGATGGACACAGAAGTCAAGTGAGGTAGACTGGAATTCAGAGAAAAAAGAACCAAATAAACCCAAAACAACAACAACAGCCGCAAACCCCGCATACTCACTCTTAGCTGCAGATCCTAGCCTGTCATGTAGGTGTGGCGGTGCGCTACACTCTTTCGCCCTCTGTTTAGGGAATGGGAAAAGACGGATAGAAAGAAATCGTCACCATTTCTGCAAGCGGCCTTGATATAGAATGAGAGAAAAGTAGACACCTTCACAGCCTCTTGAAGGCTGTCCTAAGCTCGAAGAGGACTAGCTGACGGCGAGTCAGACTAGCGTCTCAGCTCACGGTCTGTAAACGCAATCCCTCCAACCTTTGTTCTCTTAGGGATTATCACACTAACGACATCAACATAACCGACGAACCACCAACCAATGCCCACCCGGACTCTTCTGGCTTCAGACCTTTTATGCCCTAAAACAAAAGTTCCCATCAACCCATGCTGCACACGATGCCCAAAACAAGCTACAGGTGCCAGAACGCCTGCACCTAACCAAATTACAGCCACCGGCATCAGGCATTCCAAACCCAGCTCATAAACAACTGCACCACAGCTGGGGCGGGCACGCAAACCTAATCCAAACACCATTTTATGTTTTTAAAGAAACCAAAATAACAAAAACTTCTTCCAAGTGTTCTTCATCATGTAGGGGTGTGTGTGTGTGTGTGTGTGTGTGTGTGTGTGTGTGTGTTCTCAAAAGCTAGAAGGCACCAAAGAGAAGTAAGACTAGATGGGGCGGGAGAGTGGATGCAGGGGGAAGGGTCACGTGGGTCTTAAATGAGGCAAAGGTGGAGATAGTGGTCCAGGAAGGTGCGAGAGAGCACGAGGAATCTCCTAAGACACACGTTGGTGGAAATGCCCCAGTGAGGCCAAGTACCTGTGTGTTAATTTAAGATAAAAATTTAAAAGCCAGGCTCGAATAAATGCATTTTCTTCTTCCATCAGTTTCTGGCTCCCGGGTTTCCAGAAGGGTCGTGAGTCACGTGAGCGCTAGATTCTGGCAACAGTACAATCAAGTACAGAGCAGGGAAATGTCTCGTTAGGACTTGCTCCTCAGAGAAGCGCTCTGGCTAAACCCATGTGACACTGAAGGATCCTGCAGCGGTGTATGAAACGCAGTCACCCAGTATCTGTTTTGCTGTATGAATGGCAGTGAGCAAGTACCATTGCTGTATTTTCGAAATGTTGAATGAACCCTCTTATTAAAGCAGTATGAAGCATAGGCTGTCTGTGCAAACCAGTGAAATGAAAGACAACTGTCCCGTGACAACACATGAGAGCATTAATGTTATCCAACATGTCCTGTCTGACAGTGTTCATACTGTCTACATAAACGTTGTGACATCAGGGTGGTTTTGACGGGGATTTCTTTGTTTTTCAAGACAGGATTTCTGTGTTGTAGCTCTGGCTGTCCTGGAACTCACCCTGTAGAGCAGGCTGGCCTCCAACTCACAGAGATCCACCTGCCTCTGCCTCCCGAGTGCTGGGATTAAAGGCCTATGCCACCACCGCCCAGCTGGTTTTGATGTTATTATTCATCCCTATGTGTCTAATGCATAGACAAATGGCTGACACATACAGAGACAATATGTGTATATGTATAAAATTATATGCATATATATAAATACATGTGTATGTAAATAATTGTCCTTATTCACGCTGAAGAATAGGTAACTAAGGTAATTGACTCTATACATTAGAGCAATGTATACATCATTACAATATCACACAGAGTATTTTCATCATAAAAAAAAAATCCTCAGTACTCTCACTCCTGTGTGAATGTTTGATAAATGAACACGCCAGAGGAAATACTGTTAGTTTTGACGAAGCACATTTATTTCTTGCCATTTTCCCCGCTCATCTGTGTTTTACACCTCCGAACACATTCTGAGCTTTATGCCAATTTGGAATTTATATTATTAAATTCCCCTTCTTTAATATTCAATATAAAAATGTCACTCTCAAACAACCCATTCTAGATCATATTGCCTAATGATAAGTGTTTAGTTCTTCAATTTTAAAGTACCAATTGCCTAAAATACCTTATTTATAATATTTTATGGTTAGCCTCGTTCTGACTTTTGCATTTTTGTAGTTTTGAGGAGCTTCTATTCTTTAAATATCACTAGAACTTATTAAACTTCTTTAGAGAATATTCAAAGGAAATAGGAAATGGGGATTTCCTATGAGATCTGTACTCCATACCTAGTCAGCATTACCAACACATCCCGCTTTATGACGTATTCTTTACAGTTGAAATGCTATGGGATTAGATCAGCGCCTCACCCAGTGGCCATCAGAGAGGCTTCCTCCCGCAGCTGATGGGAGCAGATGCAGATCATTAGGCAGAAAGAGAGCCTGAATTGGAGAGCTCCATCGGGTCCCTCACCGGGTCCCTCACCTCGGAGCTTAAAAAGCACCAAGAAAGGAGAGAGGGGGAGTTGTAGGAGCCAGAAGGGTAGAGGATACCAGGAGAACATGGCCCACAGAATCAACTAAGCAGGGCTCATAGGAGCTCAAAGGACTGAAGCAGCAATCATGGAGCCTGCACGGGTCTGTGCTAGGTCCTCTACACCTATGTTATGGTTCTGAGCTTGGTGTTTTTGTGGGACTCCTAGCAGTGGGGGTGGGGGTGTTTCTGACTCTTTTTCCTGCTCCTGGGACCCTTTTCCTCCTGCTGGGTTGTCTCATCCAGCTTTGATGTGAAGGGTTTCTGCCTAATCACATTATAGTTGACATCCCTGGGAAGCCTGCTCTTTTCTGAGGGGAAATGGAGGGGATCTGGGGGAGATGGGAGATAGGGAGAGGACTGGGAGGAGCGGAAGGAGGGGAAACAGAGGCCCAGATGTTTTGAAAAAATAATAAATTAATTAAAAAAGAAAGAAATGCTATCCAGAATTTACATTATGATTCACTCTCGCTCTAACGCATTCTATGAATTTAAACAATGCATGAATTTAAACAATGAGTATAACCAGAGTTTTAAGAAGCAAGCCTAGGTCCCTGCAGTCCCGACATGCTAAGCTTGACCAGCCATCCCAATGAGGCTGATTAGAGTCATGGAAAGCAGAGACGGGAGACTAATTCTATGTGGCCATATTGGAAAGAACAGGTAAAAGGGTCCAGTGACCTCGCCCGCCCCGAGTCTGCTTTCTAGCTGCTAGCATGAGATTTAGGTTCAAATAGAGAGGACAAGAAGTATGCATAACTAAGCAATCTCGGTCAAGGTGTGGTCCGGCACATCATGGACTCATCATCGTCTCAGTTCCGGGGTCCTACAAGGTGAATGGATGCATTGTTAATCTATTAACCAGTGTCATCAGCACTGGGGACCAAGCTGGAAAATTCTAGATGAATACTTTTGTAGCAGAGTGCAGCCTCGTCCCGGTAGATAATTTCCCTCCGATGGAGGCGGGGTTTGACTTCTCTGAGTTCTTGACCTTCCTGGAATCTAAGGCGATGCTGACCCAGGACAGTGATCTTTTCTCTGCCTCCACCCTTGAAGGGAGGAGATGAGATAGGTTAGAAGCTCCCTGAGTGGTGAAAGTGTCTATGCATTGTCAAGCGGAGTCTAATCCACACAAAATGAAAGAGGCGATGCCGATCTGTCACTCACACTTCGTTTTCATTCACCCTTAGAGAAATCAATTCCCAAGCGTCTGACTCGGGTGGGATACTCTGTGGCCTGCCATTCTGATGTCTCCTCTCCCTTACCCAGTCGCCAGAATATATTTCTTTTCGTTTTTTTAAATCTGTGGCTCTGTGGGATCCAGAACGTAATGTGAAACTGCCCTTGTGTATCTGTGGGCATTATGGATTTAACCAACGTGCGATTTAAAATTTTAAAACAGAAGCATCTTTTATGCTGAACACGTAGAGACAAACAAACCAAAGTAGCGGCTACCTTTACAGCGTATACATCGTGTTAGATATTACTAGTCTCACGGAGATAGTTCGAGCCGTCTGGCAGGATGCAGAAAAATTAAATGCGAAGACTATGACATTTCGCAAAAAAAAAAAAAAAAAAAAAACGAACTTGAAAGTCCACTGACTATTCGATTCCCAAGGAGTTCTGAAAAACCATCTCCATGGAAACCGAAGGACAGTAGCGCTTGGAGTTACTCAGTACGCGGCCTTTTCAAGTTGGCTTCCTTCGAAGGGCCAGATAGCTCATCACCGAACACTACTTCAGTAAACGCGGGTGTCGCTGGGATAGCGCTCCGGCTCTTCTCCGCTCCCTGTTCCTCGTGTTCTCTCTCAGAATCATTCAGATGAGATGCACGGAGCTCGGTACGGAAGAGAAGCAGCGTTTACTACAGAGCAATGGAAACACATTCGAGAGAGCACTGCGCTCACCTATGTGTTTAGTGAGCTCTACACTATTTCCTGATGTTTCTAGAACAGACAGATCTCCTGGCTGGAGGGGGGAAGGCGTGTCCTGTCTAGATCTTGACAGCCACACTTCGTTGCTGGTATGTGCAGTGTCTTAAGCGAGTGGGCAATACCATCTCTTTGTCCTTTATCAGAAAGTCTTGCTTGGGTAGTAATCTTATGATCTTTTGGACATTTTGGGATGTTTCTCTATTGGGGCCAGAGATAGGACCTAGATCCCAGTGGTCTTCTGTCCAATCATCAAAAAGATCACCCTCTCCCTGTTTCAGTTCCTGGTTTTGCCTTCAAGCTTGATAATATCTGAATAGCTACTTAACAGATGTAACACACATCATTTGTCTAATAACCCTTCTGAAAGACTCCCTGGTAACGTCTAAGTTTCGGAGTTCCGATTCACAGCAAATTTAAGGACCAAACTGACATCTAGAGTACAGATTTCTGTCAGAGGCAGTAGCCGTGATGGCAACCCTATATGAATGTAAACTATGGGATCCACTGAATGACAGAGACTGAGGGCTAGGACATCGGCACAAATCTGTCTGCTTCCATAAAGCAATTAGAAGGACGAGGGCTTGGCCGATGCTACCCTCTGAAACGACAGTGCGCGCGCCAGCAGCTCCCAGGTGCTGGAAACTGAATGAGCTGGCTAGCTTGCACTAGAAGAGCTTTGAAGCTGCAGATGAGACAAGAAATCAAGGGGGAACACAGTAGCCAAATAGCACCACAGGTCTGCAGGTGATGCGACTCATGAGCCAATTTGAAAGTGTGGTCTACTTTGGGTCTCTTGGGAATAGGGCAGGGGAAAGAACTCTTCTGTTTTAGGGAGGAAAAGTTAAGGCCAGAAAGAAGCCAATGCCATTGTGAGGGAGGGAGGAAAATGATCAGCCAGTGTTAGAGAAGGCCATACCCTGATGTTAGCCTATCGCAGGAGAGCCCTTTGAAGAGAACCTGCATTGGGTGTCAAGCTAAGGGACTCAGAGAAAAGAGAGAAAACCCATAGTTTTCTTTTTGAAAGAAAGTGTGGTAGCCAAAAAATTAGTTCTAACTGCTCAGTGTAAACCAGCTACTTAAGAGACCCAGAAGTGTAATCAGGGTGTGTGTGGCCTTCTCAGAGGTAGGCAAGGGTCCATCCCTGAGGCTTCTCCAAGCCATGGTAGAAATTTTTCAGTAAGTAGAGAAAAGAAAAAGAAAAAGTAGAGAAATTTTCTTGTAAGAGAAAAGAATACAGGACTTCTTAAGCATCCTTGAGATCAAGAACACAGGGCATGGGTAAAATTCAGCCCTGTAAAGTACAAAAAGTTTTCCTCAACCGACTCTTACATTTCCTAAGAACGTATTTAACAGTTTTAATTATGTACTTTTTGTTTTATGTCTAGATGGCCTCATTCTGTTAAAGGTACCCAAATGGATCTTTCCTTCCCTTCCTTCCTTCCTTCCCTCCTTCCTTCCTTCCTTCCTTCCTTCCCTTCCTTCCTTCCTTCCTTCCTTCCTTCCCTCCCTCCCTCCCTGCCTCCGTTCTTCCTTCTTTCCTTCCTTCCTTCCTTCCTTCCTTCCTTCCTTCCTTCCTTCCTTCCTTCCTTTCTCCCTCCTTTTGCACTCCCCCTCATCTCCATACACATCATCTTCAGACCGACCTGCATCTGTAACTCTAAACAGCAGCCATTATTCTTCTGTGATACATTCTGTGTGATAATTCTGTGTGATACATTCATTGAAACTCAAGTATACTTCTCCAAGTCCCAAATCCTGTCGAGAATAAGACCACCACAATGGAGCCAAATTTGAAACAAGCAAGCTTTGATTAAATTAATTCATTACTGGCCAGGAAGATGGACTCTGACCAGGTCCATCCTGAGGTGCCCACGGAGTGAACCTGTCACATCCAGAGCTCCCACAGAACGGCCCTGAATTTTGGGGCACAGGTGCTTTAAAAGGCAGAAGCCATAAGGCTTCATTTATTTGGGAGTCTCTGCAACTGCGAAGGAATTAGTGAAGCTTTTCTCGCTCGTCCTCTGACTTGGAGTTGCACACCATCTTGTAGCACTGTGCTGAAGTCTCCTCTCTGTAGGATGATATGCAGTCGTTCTGTGCATATAAGAAAAACGTCCTTGGAACCTGTTTCTAAAAATGCCTGTTGCAACCTGTACGTTATACACCGCTAAACAACAGCATCAGGATCCACAGAAACCTACCACAGTGTTGCACGTTCGCATTGCTCATGACGACTAGTGAATTAACAGTATCGGTGAGAAGTGCGTTGCTGTTGTTTTTTTTAAATAATCCTACAAATTAATTAAATATCTTGAATCAAAGCTAGCGGCTTCCTGATACATATGTCTAACCCCAATCAAATCTTGTAGAAAGAACACTGTCCAGGGAAAACTGGGGGCGAGGGGGAGCTTTAGTCTGTTTAATTAGTAACACTCATGATTCTATGCAGGAAATAATTTTCTATTATATTACTTTGACTTTAATGTATCTAATTTAGTTATATAACAAATAAATATTTATATAATATACATATTAAATATATTTAAGTATAAATAAATTATAAAGAACCCGAAGCTTTGTAAACCGATAAGCACTAGTCTTACGTGATGCAAGCCAGACGTAAAAGAATTGAACTCTGAAGCCAAACCTCTGAGTTCCGGTGCTACATTCTCGCTGTCTGTACCTACGAACCGTCAGGATTATAACGTGATTTGACTTGGGGACCCTTCGTGTGTTCCGTGTGTTCTTATGGAACGGTTGGGATTTTATTATTTTTGTGAGCATAAATCTCTCAGGGGGGAAGAAAACTCTAAAATGTGGGTCGCTTGCTGTTAGTCGAGACTCCTTTTCCTACCCATCCGTGGGCACTGCAGCCAGACATTCTCAGCATTTGGAGAGTGACTCCGTCCTCTCCATGACTCCCCCATGTTTTATTATTTGTTCTTTGGGGCTCTCACTAGAAAGAACCGGAGAAGCGAAGAAACTAATGAGTGTGATAAAGGTAGAAGAGAAAACCACTCTAACAAGACCAGCGTCCGGCATACGGAAGTTTAAGATCGATCAAGCAAACAAAACATTTCGCTATAATTGGCAGTGTCTCCTAACGTGAACTGCTAGGCACATTTCTTCCAAAGTTAGGATCTTGGTTTTTTTTCTTGTAATAAGGGCAAAAATAGCACACACTGGACTCTTAAGGCAATGCATTTTTAATAGAGCAGAAAGCGGGTCAGTTTGATATTTGAAACCAAGTTATTTCGAGATGTGCCACCATCTTCAAATACGTTGCGCTCTCAAATATTTCAAAGATGGATCCCAAAAGGAGCATTTAATCTACAGATAAATGTAACCAGGATGGTGGCACACACCAATAGTCCTAGCACTATTGAGACCAAAGCAGGAATCAAATTCAAGGAAGTGTGGGCCGCATATGTTGTGCGTTGTTTGACGTTCGTTTGTTTTGAGACAGTCCTCATGTAGACCGGATTGTCCAGGGATGACTTGAGCCTCTGACCACCCCTGCCTCTACCTCCCAAATTTTAGAATTGCAGGCATGTGCAGTCAGGGCTGGCTTGCATGGGTTATATATTGAAATTTTGTTCTCTTTTTTTTTTTTTAATGAAATAGAGCTGGGGTTCTAATATAGACTTTAACTGTGAGTATAAAGAGAGAGAGACACAGAAAGACACAGAAACATCAAGGTGGAAACGTCAAGGAGACCTGGAAGAATGACCACACGTTACTCGGGATATCAGGGTCCCCTCTTGGGGTTCCTAGTCTTATTAATAAAAAAATAACAAGTAATTAAGAAACAACTTCACAGGGACTGAAGGGCAATTTTATTGAGTTTAAAGAAAAAAAAATACAGATCAGGCAAGCTGTAACTCTTAGCAAGTACCTGGAAGAGAAGCATGGAACAGGAAAAGACAAATGCTTTACGGTTTAGGTTAAGCCCGTGCGGAGACCAGCCTCATGCTGAACGGGCAGTCGCATGGGTGAGGGGAGCTTTAGAGATAAACTGAAGCCCAAAGCATTAAGGAAAGCACATACTTAGAAGAGAAAAGAAGACGGAAAGTCACTTTTTTTTTTTCTGAGTAATTCAGAAATAGCAAGGCAGACTTACAAAGTTCTCTAAGCTACTGTATCAGAGGATGGGAATTCTGAGGAAGAATTTTACGTTATCTTATTAAAGGGCCGTTTAATTCCTCCTGTCTCTTCAGCATAGTTACAGGTGTACCCAGCCTCCTGAGGGAAGAGAAGTCCCTCAGCTAAGTCGTTCTCCTGCCCAACTAAAAACATTAGGTCTCCACCAAGACTATCATTCTCTAGACCTCTGGAAGTTTTGGGGCCTCAGACCAAGACAGGACCTTACAAAGCCGCACGGTGCAATAGCACGCACAGAGGTGGTATTATTACATTATGCCATGTATGTAGACTGGAATCCAGTGTCTTTCAGCTATATGGTGATTCTGTTAATCCCCCTGCGCCTCACGATAACATAAAAGAACATAAAATGAAAGAGAACCAGTAAGTTGGAGAAAAAGTTGTTGAAAGGGTGTGAGAATGAAGGCCTTTTTCAGGAAAGAAGGATTTCCACATGAAAAGACTGTATTCTGTGGACTGAGTTTCGAACCCACCTGTGCCACGCCGAGTGAGATCCGATCCCAAAAGAAATTTCCACATATGGTTATTGTTAGTACATATAAATGTAAATCTTTAATATATACTCTAATGTGCTCTCACGTACACTCTAATCTACAAGTGTTAGTGATATAATGTCTTAATAACAAAGCTATTTTAAAAATTCCTATTTCTAGATAGATAGAAAATAAATAAATGTTAATAATAGGTATTTTCAATTAAAATCAAGTTCTAGAACTAGAGAAAAAGTTATAATTTATATATTTATTTTTTTTGGTTTTTCAAGACAGGGTTTCTCTATTGTAAACTCTGACCGTCCTGGAACTCACCCTGTAGACCAGGCTGGCCTTGAACTCACAGAGACCCTCCTGCCTCTGCCTCCTGAGTGCTGTACATTTAGGGTGTGTACCACCACCACCCAGCCGAGAAAACTTATACTTTCTAAAAAATGATTTGTTAGCTCACATTATTCTATATTTTCCAGTACGTATTTCTTTTTCTGTATAAGGTGATAACACGTTTAAAATGTTTGTGTTTATCCTACCTAGCTAGCTTCTGAGATTTCCATGGACTGTTTAATCTTGTAAACTCACCAGGCATGTCTACCCTCTTCCGTTGTGACCCGGCTCTGGGAATCTCCATACCCTGAGGAAAACGGGTTTCCTGTTCCTCCTCTGTAGCACACTGACAGTGTCACATACGTGTAGAGGTGTCATTTCTATATCGACAACATGAGTGCAGAGTTCCAGTGCCCTGTGGCTCCTTTTAATCAGAGACGGCTTTGTTTGTACAGTACAGCCGACACTTCCCATGATCCAGGTGAACGCTCAAACGATACCATAAATTCGAGACTCGAGACTTAAATAGCACGTGGCTGTTGATCTCCTCCGCCTACTCAGCTTCCAGCATCTTGAGAGTCGAATGTCCAAAACCCATATAGACGTTCTTCCAGTGCTTCCCATTTAATAAACCTTAGCAGACACAGCTCTAATTTACTAAATGTCATTTCAGGTTGAGGGTGACTCGTAATCCCCACTAAGTCCTTCAGAATGTCACGTTAATGCATTATCTTATCTATAGGATTTTGGATCGCTACGTTCAGGAGCAAATCCCTGGTGCCAAGGTTGTGGTAGAATCCATAGGCGCCCGTCGCCATGGAGACGCCTTCTCTCTGGAAGACTACAGCAAGTGTGACCTGACCGTCTATGCCATCGACCCCCAGACCAACAGAGCCATTGAACGGAATGAGCTTTTTAAGTAAGTAGCGTTACTTACACAGGTATGCAGTGACAGTAGCACCTCTAGGTGAATCTTATTTAAGAATAATTAAAAGCTACTGGGATGTTGTTAAAAAGGGAAATGGAAGTGGAAATCAGAGGTAGGTATAGTATCCTCACACGTAGTCTCCAAGTTCTGCACGGGCTCAGACTTAGGTCAGAAACCTAGGCATCAGGAATCGGCTAAAATCAGGAGCCAAAATAGCACTTTAAGATCTCCTCCTCCTAGGAACTCCCCACGCCTGACTCGAGAAGCTGGTTCAGAGTGGGGAAGACAGGCTCTTAGGGAGGCGATTGCGTGCAATGACTTCAGCAGGTTAGGAAGTTAGGGAGAAACTGAACCTGCTCGCACTTCTTCTCCTGTAACAGGGGGAAAAAAGTGTCTGATGTCCCCCAACTCAGGAGGACTCAGAAAAGAGAAAAATCAGTGCCGTGTAGGTCTGCGTTCTGTGGGATAGCTGAATCCAAAGGAAAAGGAAAAGCATAGGGAGACAAGGGGGGGAAAGGGAGGAGGGGGGGAGGAGGAGGGGGGGGGGAGGAGGAAAAGGAAAGGGTGTAGGGAGACAAGGGGGGGAAAGGGAGGAGGGGAGGAGGGGGGGAGGAGGAGGATGAGAACAAAATAAGGAGAGAATGGCTGAGATCTTAAATAGAAGTTACTAGTTTTCATTGGCTTTCACACTGTTAATGCTGAATCCAGATTTTGCTGGACTCCAGCGACACCTAGTGTCTTGTCGCTTTCGGGGGAAGGATTCTTTCTAAACTTCATTTTAATTTAGCATACACGTGCAGTCATATGTAAATGCATCTCATGTGAGTATGAACTAGACTTTCAAAGAGGTTCACACAGCCTTTCTGGCAATTGTTCTTGATATATCTTTCCCTAGTTTTTTCTTTTTTTTTTCAATCTACCAGCCTCCTTTATTTTCTACATAAATTTGTTTTAATTTTGATAATAGAATTCAGGCTTTTAGAAAAAGTACCTCTGCATCTTAAGGATGCTAGCTGGTGGTACGGACTAAAGTGATCAGTCTGTAATTTGGACTGCGCTCATGAGCAATGTGGGATAAAATATCTGACAGAAAACCACAAAAGAATACGGAAAATGAAAATAATTTTATTGAAAAGATAAAACTTGGCATCTGGAATTTTCTTGAACCGCTATCACGGAAGCACAAGCCCTTTTAAACCTATGACTTTTCATAAGTATTTTATAATCTACTTGTAAAACACACACACTCACACTCAAAGACCAAACATGGACAGATATTAGTATTAATTCTACACGGATGAAAATTATCGGACTTTCTAGCTTTAAAAAAGACAGAATATTATAATTGTGATCTCGCCCTAAGACCTGGGAAGTAAGGTTATTGTCTCAAGTTCTGTCATCTGAAATCTAAGCATCTGAGGATGTTGGATTTTCTTTGGCCCGAAAATAGGAAACAAAACTAATAATAATAATCAGCAAATTTATTACCAGAGCCCTGGGTACAATGCCTCTCTCAGGGTATGAACCCCAGAAATATAGTTAGGGATAATTAAAGTTTAGAACACACACACACACACATATGTATATATAGAGAGAGACAGAGAGAGACAGAGAGACAGAGAGAGAGACAGAGAGATAAAGACAGAGAGAGACAAAGGGGTGGAAGAGAAGAGAGAAGAGATACACACATATAAAACTATGTACACACATAAATATATGTGTGTGTATTCACATGTGCTTGTATATATAAATGTGTTATGTATATGAATTCATTTATATTCATTTAATAAAAGCTGGGAAAGAGAAGTTCTTCATCTGAACTTTGTAGCAGAGTTACAACTGACAGGAAAAATGACACGAAATGACACCGAGGCCAACGAATCCACACACATATGAGTTTCACTCTGGGACCCAGCTTCCAGAGCTTCATGGGGATCAAATCCAGAACCTCACACATGCTAGAAAAGCACTCTACCAACGAAACAGTGTACCGAACCATCTACCCACATTTCCTGTAATACGACTCTCACTCACTCTGTGCTTCATTTAGAATCTTTATCTGGTAAATAATGCAAATAAAATGAATAAACCTTTATTATGTTCACCATCCAACCATGATCTAGGAAATTTATTATAATGAATGTATTTTTTTAATCTGTAAAAACAGATTTGTGAAAAACACACATGAGCCTTTTAATTATCTTATAGTTATATAAGAAATATAAATATATATATATTTAGTTAAGAAAATAAGTAGCTTCTAAATGGATATTGACTGATGGGACCATTAGAATTCTTACACGGAAGGCCAATTGCCAGCAGAAACTGGGGATCCTACATCTCAGCCTCCCCAACTCTGTGACTGCTGCCGCGGGCTGCCATGCACAGACTGGATCTCTCTTTGTTTAATTGGTACCTAAAAGCATAAACTCACAGCCTAAACCCGTATCCTGTCATGAACGAGGCTACGCCTGTCTCTCTCCTCAAACTTTAATGTTATTTACCGTGACAGTGCTCACTCACAATCACTTCTTCTTGCTTCTTGGAGTAAACGGTGTATAATTACCATCTGTCGTTTCCTTTCTTGTTGCTATGGTGAAGTAACTCTAACAAAGGCAACCTAAGGGAGAAAAACTTGTCTTGGCTCAGGATACCAGACTGTGGTCCATTGTGGTAGAGTAGTTTGCTTCCCGGGTGTCGAGTTAGTAATAATGAATATTACCTATCACACACAGTTTGCTTTTTACTTCAAAATACTAAAGGATTTCACAAGATATATTTTAATTTCAAATCGACTTCTCTCTTCTAACGTAATGTTTTGTTTGTTTTGTTTTGTTTTCTATTCAACTGTCTCACAATGAAGATTCTTGGACGGCAAGCTGCTCGACATCAATAAAGATTTTCAGCCGTATTACGGAGAAGGAGGACGCATCTTGGAGATCAGGACTCCGGAGGCGGTGACGAGCATCAAGAAGCGAGGCGAAAGCTTAGGGTACACAGAAGGGGCCTTGCTGGCCCTGGCCTTCATCATCATCCTCTGCTGCATCCCGGCCATCTTGGTAGTCCTAGTCAGCTACCGACAGTAAGTACGGGGCGCCGCCCGACGGGTAGTCCTTAGGAAGGCACACGGGAAGCTGCCTGGTAAAGTAGCTCTCGAGGCTGCAAAATGATGACGGTGTAACTATCACGTACTTGCGATCTCCCGCCCGTACCAGTAAGCCTTCCTCAAGGGCAACAACGAAGACTTCCCGTACATTTCTTAGTGTGTGTGTTTGTTTGTTCCCAATAAGTCTTTGCTCAGGGGACTGTTTCTCCTTCCCTGGCTTTGTGCATCTTCTTCTGTGCATCAAACGCTTTTAACAAAAAGCAAGAGATAAAGCACTAGGATGTATCAGAATCCCGGTTTGCCCAGCTTCCAGGAAAGGATTTCAGAGGCTCTAACCTGGCCAGACACTGTCATGTTCATTTGTTATTTTGTTGTTGTTGTTGGTGGTGGTGGTGGTGGTGGTGGTGGTGGTGGTGATGGTGGTGGTGGTGGTGGTGGTGGTGGTGGTGAGGTTTTTTTTTGTTTTGTTTTGTCTCGTTTGTAATCCATGCAGTCACATTTACCTCCATGAAGACAATGCAGTGTTAGCAAAACCGTGATAAACTCTCAGCACCACCCCTCTGGGATTTGATGAGGTTTCTCTCTTCCTGGAACCCTTGCTAGGGCATACCTTGTCAGAAATGCTAGGTAGAGCCTACGTCTTTCTCCTTCCCAGAGTAGAGTGTACTTGCTTGGGTTATCTACGTGTAAAAACTATTTCAGATCTGTGATGTTCAAGGAATTTAAGTGTTTTAAGTATCTGTACTTTAGGTGCCTGATACCAGGTATGAGAAATTAGTGATGAGGGCTGCATGTTTTAAATGCATTCCTACTGACAGGCATTTTTTAAAAAAAAAAAAAATAGAGAATCGGATAAAAAGAGACATAGCCCCGAAGGTGCCACAAAAAGTAAATAATGGGCAATTACAATAGATCATACACATACTTGATATAACAAACAGTAAGAAATAATGGTAGAAAAGCTATTCGTTATTTAACATACCTGCAGGGGAAAGTATCAAGATGTTCCTCATATCTTAGATCCTTACACTGATCCCTTTCTGTCCTCGTTTGCTTTCTGGTGCTCTGATGAAACACTGGCCGAAACCAACTTGAGGAAGAAAGGGATTGTTTGGCTTACAGGTTATATAATCCATAACCAAGGGAAGGCAAGGCCAGAGCCCAAGACAGGAACCCAGAGGCAGGAACTGAAATACAAGCAACAGAGAAATTCTGCCTGGGGGTTTGCTTCCAGACTCCTGTTCAGCTGTCTTTCTTATACAGTCAAGCACGTAAGCTCCGCCCACAGTGGTCTGGGCCCTCCCACATCAATCACTAATCAAGAAAATGTCCCACAGACCTACCTAAAGTGAATCCGATGAAAGCATTTTCTCAGTTGTGGTTCCTTCTTCCCAGATGACGCTAGCTAGTGAGCAGTCAACAAAAATTGCACAAAGTAACCAACACACCCATAGGCCAGCCTGATAGAAACGACTCCTCAGCAAGGCTCCCTCTTCCCAAGTGTGGCCAGTTGACAACCAAAACTATTCATCGCACCTTCTTTGCGGTCACTAAACAGTTTTCTCTTAAATTGAATGCGTGGGTGAATTCCAACCTTGAAATGTCCAAAGTATGTTCCGTGTGAAGACCGATGTTCAATGGACAGTTTCAGCACTAGGGTCTTGTGAATTTGCAAGCGTGACTTTTGGGTTGATACAAGTTAAGCTTAATGCTTTCTTCACAAGTTGACTGTATCATTAGATCTAAAATTCCTCATAAACAGTATTGACAAATCGCTGCAAATCACTAAACCATCAATCTGGTATTAATTTCCACACTCTTTCTGTAGTGTTCTTTCTCCTTCGACATCAACCGTTCCTCAAAGAAATGTATCGTATCCTGATATCAGTAAAATCAGTACTCCTCCAATGGAGTAATCCAACCAAAGCCTTTACAGATATCGGGTTTCTGTTTCCTTGTTAGAGTTGAAGCTCACAGCTCCAGGTTTTAATAGTTTTTTTTTTTCTTGTTCACTTCAGCTTACTTACTTATTTCTTTGTGTTTTAATAACTTGTGAGTCTGCAACAGAGGGGTCTACCCGTTCACTTGCCAAATGGAAGTCGTTCCTGTCCCTGCTGGGTCACTAACGCTGTCATTATGGGCTTAATCAGGAAATTATTCATAATCTATAGCAAATCGTGTTATAAAGCCATTGGCACTGCATTTCTAATGTTGCTTTCTCTTCCTCTTACTCACTGCCTTCCAAAACAGATTTAAAGTGTAAGTATAATTATGTATATTTTTGCCCATGATTTGATGTAATGGAAAACAAATCACAGATTATATTGATTAAGTAGTCGTACCATCCTGAACTGGGTATTATTGTCTTAGCATCTATTTAGGTTTAAGATTTTGAGACGTGTGTGTGTGTGTGTGTGTGTGTGTGTGTGTGTGTGTGTTTAAGCTGATCTTAGACAATTTGTTATAATTGTATGTATTTATAGTATGTATATAATTCTATAATTATAGTGTATAATTGTATATTATACAAAATTGTACATTATACAAAAAATGTATATAATTATAGTAATATGAATGGTAAGGTGCGTTTTAATCATTTCCACAATTAATTTCAAGAAAGGAATTAAATACTGCCTGTGACATTTAAAACCACAGATCACCTCTAACGCCTGTGATGTGGGTGTTAGTAGAAATCAGATGAATTTGAAAATATTTCTGTGAATTCCACTGTTTCTTCAAGGGGCAAATATTTCCATATTGACCATAAGGATATTAGTTCAGATATTTGTGTGTGATCTAAGCGGGTCCCTCTGATAACAGAACTCTTATTATTAAAACAAGAGCCTATTGATCATTGTGGTTTCTAAACTGAGTTTGACCAGACAACCTTATTCCACTCAAGACGCCAGGCTGAGTGCACCAAGACTGCAAGAATCCAGTCTGCCATGCCTGCGGCCAAGCCTGCAGCTCCCGTACCTGCCGCACCCCCACCGCCACCGCCCCCAGGGGCACATCTCTATGAGGAGCTGGGAGAGAGCGCCATGTGAGTAGCAGGGGAACAGCTTCTTTGGGGTGGAGTAGGTGCTAGGAGCCAAGTTAGAAGGAAGCCTGTGCAGAAATACAGCCGTAAGCCTAGTCATACTCTTACCATTTTACTATTAAGTGGGAAAATAGTTGAAAAGTTAAGTTGAAAAACTATAGCCAAAAATAAAAAGGAAAGAACAAATCAAGAAAAAAAATACAGAAAAATATTTAAAAAGCAGTTTCTGTGTTAGGACACAACTGCAGAGTAGGGTTTGGATATTACATTTAATCTCCCAATCCTGATGATATTGGAACAACTTCCTGAACAAAACTATAGATTTTTGAAAAAGCAATCAAGTAGGAGATCACAATAAATTGGAATGGTAAGATGGTAATTCCTGATTTGAGATTAAAAAAAAAACAAAAAACAAAAAACTCCCATTTGGCACAAAACCAAATTCCGCAGTTTAAAATCGTAGCCGTTCTTAAGATACTGTTACAATAGTGATATTACATGAAGGAAAAATGTAAATCTGAAGTGGCATGGTGTTCTCTGACCATTCTGCTCGTCCTACCGTTCTGGGGCTGCTGTGCTCAACGCTCTACCACCGTGGAACTTCTTTAAAGCCACTTTAAAGCCATCCGTTTTGACGGAGCTTGTTCACAACTGCATCTGTCAAACGGTGCAACCACACAGTCTGACTCAATTTAACTCATGTTCATTCTAAGACGTCAAGAGCAACTACTTTGGAGCATGATAAGCAACAAAGTATACTATACAATCTTAAAGAGAGCGAAACTCAGGAAACTGTTTCTGGCGTTTACTCGGAGTTGTAAAACCAGTCTCTGATATCATGAAAACGGCTGCTACTGGGAAAACCAGTTTAGATCGATGAAGGAACAGTATCTGCAGTGTTATTAGTATCTTACTTGAAGCTATGAAATGGATACGGGTGCTATTTTAGTTTTGTATAAATATTTGCAATCTACAGCATAGGGTGTGCAGTATATTTATCCTTTGCAAGTTCAAACAGGATTTAAAGAACACTCCATTTGCATTCAGGATTCATTCCTTAAGTATGTGTTTTCACCTCTTTCAAAGTCGGCAGTGATGCTCTCACTGAATCACTGGTGAAGTAGGAATTGAGCCAATATGATTTGATTCTCTGATTATGTCGAGCAGCTCTTCCCGGCAACCACGTTCAGTTTTAAAAAAAAAAAAAAAAGCATCAATGAGAAGTTAGCACTATTTACACACAAGAACATTGACTGATATATATATATATATATATATATATATATGGATATATATATATATGTAGACACAGATATATATATTCTCTCTTAAAAAGCAAGTTTAGTACAACAGCATCTGCCATCAGTAGAGTTTGATGAGGGTGAACTAACAGTCTGGAGGGACTACTTGCATTTGAAAGCTTGTAGTAGAAGATTTTCCAATTATCGATAGCAACATTTCAATTCTGAACCTTACGGCATTTTTTTTAAAATGCTTGGTTTTTTTCTATTGAAAATGTTTAATATGGATTCTAATAAAATGAACCAACACCAAGGGGATTAATACCAATTTTTTTTTTTTAAAAAAAGGGAAAAGACCATTTTGAAAAAAACAAATCTTCACAAAGTAATTAATAACCCGAGTAAATTTAATACTCTACGCCACTCATCTGCCACCTGATACAATTCCTTTCTTCCTAAAACCCAGTACTGTCTCCCTAACATAGTGCACGGTAACCAATTTTTAAAGTTAAGCACACTCGCAATTCTTGGTCTCATTTACAACTTCTTTCTCATGATTAAGAATAACCCGTGTTTTACAAAGGTGGATTTTTATACATCTCCAGCAAATAGATTGTTAGATAAAATTCTACTCGATAAGACACTGCTGTAAGTGCCACAAGATTTCATCTGAAGCATTAGTAGGTATTTTTCGTATGAATAAGTGGAAAGAAAAATTAAAAAAAAAAACATGCATTTTTCTCTCTTGGATGTGTGTATTGTTTAAAGCAAGTATTGTTAGTATTGCAAAATCGTCTCAAATTAATGACAGCTAAAACTTTTTTTTCCTGTCACCTGTTTTCTCTCTCCCACCTGTGGATACGTAGGCATAAGTAAGTAAATAATATCATTCTAATCCTAGGCTGTTAGAAAGTTAGATGCAGTGGGGTGGACTGAGCGGTATTGTGGTCTGCACAGTGGTCCTTACCTTTCCCAGTGTAGGCATTTGTGTTTAAGAGGAGATTTCACGCTCCCTGCGCAGCTTTCCTTCCGTGACAGTGCCCATGCCTACCGGGCAAGGTTTCAACGGTATCCCCGTCTTTAATCCAGACAATTATCTCGTTCCTTCAGTCACATGCGACGCTATGACTGCGCAGACAATTGTTTACGTAGAGCTCCTTCAATCACACGATGTATGTGGCTGCACAGATCACTTCTTCCAAAACTAATGGCTTTATAATATCAAGCCAAATGCTCTCTGTTGTATTTCCGAAACAGCTTTCCACGCTTAGGAAAGGCAAAAGCCCCTGTTGTCTGTTTTTGTCCAGTTGTTCTAAATTATTCAGGTTCATCGATAAACCAGGCCCGTTTGTGAGCACGCTCGTGTGTGTCATCCAGTTTCAAGCTGATACACCATTTTATTGCCTAATCTGTTACCCCATTTTGAATTATCATTTAGTTCTTATTCAAAATACTTACATTTTATTTTTCCTCTTTTGGGAGTTAAGCATTAAACAACCGACAAGATTAATTTTCTGTTCTATTTTAGCCTCAGGGCAAAAATCGAATACGTGTCACCTAACCTTTCAGCAGGGAAGGTCCCAGTGCTTGTAGTTTGGTCCCTTGACTTGTGCTCTGAAACTTCTTAACGTCAATGAGAACGCACCCTTACTTGGGGCAAGTTGCATTGCTCAGTATCCATGATGAGCTAACCATGCTAAAACAATGACATTTTAACATAAATATTTTAATGAAGGGGAATCTTGACTAAACTTGAGCCACATTACATTTGCAGGACATGTCAACTTCTAGTCTATTTGTATTTTCTGTATTTTTAAAACAATGAGGCCTAGGATTCCAATGGGAAGAAATCAACTCAGTTGGGGATTGTAGCGGGAAGTTGATTCCTCAGTTATGACTTTTGAACTCTCTGAGGATTTTTCCATTCTGTCTTTAGAAACTGTCGTTCTTCTAATCTGAGAAGAGGGGAGCTATATCCCCTTTTGTAGTATCTTACAGGTTCTGTTTTATATCAGAGAATGTATTTAGCTCCTAGAGTTACTGAGATGGGGTAAAATGGGCAGTTACTGACTGAGATATGGCCAAGACCTGGGCATGTAACAGTGGGCTCTAAGCACCCTCCAGCAGGACAGGGTACACCAACCAAAGGCTGAGATGCATGTCCTCACTCTTCCCAAACCGTTGCTGATACAAGAGCAAACTCTTATGTATGGACCCAGATACGTTGCTCTTTCAAACTAACTGGGGAGGGGGTTGAAAAGGAAAAAAATAAAAAACAGACTAGAGATTGATGTTGGAATGAAAATTTCTCATCCTCCTCACAACTCTGGATGTCCTGCCTTGTCTTTTCTAGAACAGGATCTTGAAACAGGAACAGTTTCTAGAACAGGATCAGTGCTTTAGCATGGTGAGGCCATATAGTGTAACATAGAATGCTAGCCGTGAAAACGCCTTTCTTACGAAAGCTGTATCACAATTTGTCTCCTTGTTCTCTTTCAAGTCTCTTCCTTCTCTACCATTTTGAACAAAGCAGGGGAAATAACTCAGTCCCAGAAGACAGGACCAGTGAACAGGATGGGATGGCCTTTACTTCCAGTACCACTGAGTCTCATGAGCCGGCTCATGTAGAGGGACCACTTAAGGACAGCCACCCTAACCCAGCAAGGACGTTCTCATTTCTTCCTGATGAGGACGATCTAAGTACCCACAGTCCCCTTTATATGGAGAGTATAGGTCAAAGGTCAACAAATTCAGACCTTTCACCAAGAACAGATTTCGAAGAGCCCTTTCCACCACCCAGAACACAAGCTAAGAGTCAGTCTCTGAGGGGCCCAAGAGAAAAGATTCAGAGGATATGGAATCACTCTGTGAGTTTTCCTAGGAGGCTGATGTGGAAAGCTCCAAACAGACCAGAGACCATAGACCTGGTGGAGTGGCAGATCACCAGGCAGAAAGCCCAATTCGAAAGCGCTGGACCCCAGCCAAACCAGAGAGGTAGCAGCAGCAACGAACTGCTTACAACCGGAGATGCCCCTGGGTCAGAGAAAGAAAGGGGACACAGAGACACCCTGATCATACAGCAGACCGAGCAGCTGAAGTCTCTGTCTGCAGGCTCTTCGTTTTCCTCTTCCTGGTCTCACTTTTCCTTCTCAACCCTGCCAACTGTTTCGAGAGCCGTGGAACTCCGCTCGGAACCCGATGTGCTCACCTCTCCAGTCGACCGCACCTTGGAACTTTCTCCTCCTCCTCCTCGGAGACCTTGTGTTTTTAATTCCCTAGGCTTTAAGAGAGAGCCTCTCACTCCTCCGTTAGATACGGAGACAAGAAGGAACACTTGTGAAAACCTTTCCCGCGCCCCCAACACCCGGCAGCCTCCTCTTCCTCCACCTCCGGTCGCCTTCACTACCTTCCCTCTCCCCCTCACCCCTGCCAACCCTCCTCCTCCCCCACTCCTCACGTTTTCTCTCCCGACTCGTCCTCCTGTTTCTTCTCTACCTCCGCCATCGCTTCCTCCTCTCCCTCGACCGCCGGCTCCGCGCCTCTGCCCGCCGCCTCCTTCAACTCCAGTTCCACCGACAGACAGCATCTGTCCGCCAGCAGCCGTGTGCACTGCCAGTGTCAGAGAGACGAAATCCTCGACGACACAGCCACCGGCCTCCAAACCGCTGTGCGACGCGGAGCCACACAGACATCCGAAAGGGATCCTCAGACACGTGAGAAACCTAGCGGAACTCGAGAAGTCGGTGTCCAACATGTACAGTCACATAGAAAGAAAATGCCCACCCACAGATAGCTCACAACCACACACGTTTGGCCCTCCACAGAAAACAGACATGGAAGCCACATGTGACCAGAGCCGGGAAACACTGGTTAGGGTTGTCGAGGGAATTGACGTGCAACCTCGCAGTCAATCAACGTCGTTGTGATGTTGCTTCTGCTGCTGTTTCAAGCGGGCAGTTCTTTCTGTCGATCCTAAAACCTCAAGGGGAGCACGGGGAATTTGAACGTCAGAGAAGATTCCGCTGTTTGAATCCCAAACTCAACCCAACGCCTTTTTCTTCCACACTTTTAATTTAAATTAACATCATCGCCACTAACTCACAGAGTAGACTTACCTTAATTTTCTTAACTCCAAGGTAGCTTTATTTGTCCTTCATTTATTTACAAAGTAAGTAACTTTATCTGTTTTTAATGGGGAGATACGGGCATGAAAAGTACTGATCCAACTAAAACCAAAGGCTTATTGACCTTGTTGATGGGCGATGTTACTTTACTTTTCTGTTTGTTTGTTTGTTTTTGACCATAGATTCATGTGAGTGTTCTAGTGGGGGGGGGGACAGAACAGCAGGCTGTTAGTAAGCAATAGCGCTCTCTCTTGAGCTTGTGATTTTCTTGAAGTCTATGTATTTGGTTAAAAAAAAAAGAAAAAAGAAATGTTTCCCAGGTACAATGTTCCTCGGACACGTAGGGATTGACAGACAGCAGGGATATGAACAGCAAGCTCAGGTGCTATCCTATGTAGTTATCCCTTTTCTTACGCTATCCTCCATTTCCGGCTTGCTTTGATCTTATTAGTATGCTTTCTGACCTGGTAAATCTCTCCCGTTTTTCAGTTACTGTTCTATTTCTTTATCGTAGTGCTTTCTGTTTCCTTCTTTATAATGAAAATAAATCTCGTGCCGTTGACTTTTGTAAGACATCTTATTTTAATCGAAGGTGCCTAACATGTTGTCTAATTTAGCCTTTCGTAGTATGGTATCATCTCCTTCATTATAACTTTCGGATTTTTTTTTTTCCTTCCGAGAAAGTACTTTTATATCTAAAAACTTATTTAATAATTCAAATAAAGTCACCTTTAAAATAAAGAGAGATTATACTTGGTGAATTATCACCTATGTGCTCACAAGTTTGCTCCTTGTTTTAAGCAGAAGATAAAGTTTGTCCCATGGAGGAGAAGGTTCTGTAGCTGCAGTGGATGTTTATAGTATCTAGAGCCCAACAGATTGGAGTCTGGAGGGCCTTAGCTAAGCTAAGCACCACAATCTGCATGGAGCATACACATGCGTTTCAAATTATACCTACATATAGAAGCATATAGTCTGTTGTATGCAACCATCAAATAACTATTTTAGCTTTTCCCATGAAAAACTCGTGAAACCTTGAATAAATTTTAACTACTGGAAATCTCTACTTTTGGGAAGAAATTCCTTTATCTGTTGGACTCTAGAATTTTAGTATTTGAGAAGCTATAAACCTGCACCGAGCGCGGTGCAGTTCCAAAATGGTTCCATGCAATGCCCCAGATGGCCTGCTCAGACTGCCACCACGGCGTCTATTACTTCAAAGGAAGAGCATATCCCAGCCAACATTAAGCTTGGCGTTACTTCCATGTATCCACATAGGCTGAGAGCCCTACAGTGTGCCATCTCTGAGGTGTTTTGGGGGGCTCTTAAAATGTGGGACAGCCCCTTCTATAATTTGGTGTTCATTACTGATTAACAAGAATAGATTTTTTTTAAAAAAAAAAATTGGCAAGTCTACTTCTTCTCAGTAGTCCATCTGTTTCAGATACTTTGCCTCCAAATCAAAAGTAATTTATTTCCTGGAATTCTTGACTGTGTTTCATTCTGTTTTGTTTTCTCTCTCTCAATGAAAAGCTTCAGTTGGAGTTTTTGTTGGCAGCTGGTTACATGCCTGAGAACTTGTGCTATGTGGTGGATTCTGACAGGGTGTTGTTGACAGGCATTTAAAGTATCTTCCACAGGAGTCCTATAAAGGTTGTTTGGATGTATACTCCCGAATACTTCTCCTCTCCCCAATGCTACAAGCTCACAACCTGTCTATGTGAAAAGAGCACCCTTTACTCTGCATTTGCTAAGGTCTGCTCAGTGTATAAAAGATGGTTAGATAGAGTATTTAAAATTCAAAGACAACATTTATCATACATGCATCATTATCAAAGTTAAATGATACAGACATAGATGTAAAATGAGTAATTGATGCACAGAATGTAATAGAATTACATAAAAAGTTATGTTGATATTATTTGACTGATTTTTCAATTATCAACATTCATGCTTTGAAAGAACACAGATAATCATGAATATTGATTGTTGTTGATTCTAAGTGCCTACCTTTGGGCTCAAATAGCAGTATAGTTAGCCAATGGAAACACCAGAACACGAGTTTGTATGGGTGTGCATGTAATTACTTTTGAGAGAGGATCTTACTCTACCATCTTTAAATCATAGCTTTAAACTCAGTATATAATTCACACTGGCCTTACTTACACCCATGGCAATTCCCCTGTCTCACCCACCCAAGCGCTGGGATTGTAGACATGTGCCACTAACCCAGGATACCGAATTGTTTGCATACCTAATAAAAGGAGGGATTTGCAATATCCTAGAAAATAAAATCTGTCTGAATATTTTACCTGATACGTGTGGCTCACCGGCAGGACGAAGTCCTAAATATGAGCTCTGTCCAATAATCTCTAAAAGATAACGTATGTGCATCTTGAATGTGTGGAGTCTTACAAGCATCAGAAGGATTGTAAGCCCCACGTGTGTTGGCAGAAGTCTGCCAACGGTTATCAACGCCGTAAAATCCACTACAGAATCTTTCAGAAAATGACCCGTTGAGGATTACTTGACACTGTGAGTGCCCCACCAGGGGCTTCACCTAGCTTTTCGGGAGCTGTTTAAGACACATTTGGATATGTAGACTCATCCTGAAGAGATCCGGCTGCATGCGTTCCGAGAAGATACTTTTGTTGTGCTTTAGAAAGCCGTGCCTTTAACTCGGTAACATATCTTTGTCACGCCCGTCCACAACAAGATGAGCAGCATCAGCCTAATGACCAAATACATGGAAAATGAAGAAAAGTCTCATAATTAGCAGTATCTATATTGTTACACTCCCTCATCCCTCTCAAGTGCAGTTCAATATTGTGCATCTCGTGGTCCATGAACTTTACTTACCTTTTTATAGTTTTGAATACTTGGAAGTCAAATCTCTAGAACCTTCTTTGCTTTAGTTCTAATAGTGTAATTGACCTATAAAGATAGTAATTATTTTATTGTCGTTATTGTTAGAATCAACTTGATACATACCAGACAAAAGAATTATAATCACTTGGAAGAATATGCTCTGAGTATGGTCCTACCTATCTGAGTTTCTGTTTAAGTGAATGTATTATTCATATCAAGACTTATACAAGAGGCTGGAGAGATGACTCAGCAGTTAAGTGCACTGGCTGCTCTTCCAGAGGACCCGGGTTCAATTCCCACCACCCACACGGCAGCTCACAACTATCTGTAACTCCAGTTCCAGGGGATCCAACATCCTTACACAGACATATGTGTAGGCAAAACACCAATACACATAAAATAATAATAAATAAATTACAAAACAAAAGACTTACACAAGAGATAGCATAGAATACCTTTATGCCAGTCGATCATGACAGAATCAAAATGAATTATTGCAAATTATTTTTAAAGTCACTTTCACATTGATTTATTTGGTGTATGTGTGTGCATGACCATGATGGGGGCGGGGCATATGGACCATAACATGCATATAGATAGAGTTCAGAGGACAACTTTCAGGAGTTGGGTCTTTCCTTCTACCATGTGAATTCTCGGTATTGAACTCAGTTCATCAGGCTGAGTGGTAAGGACCTTTGCCTGCTCAATGGATATGCTTTGTCAGTCATATGAGAGAAAGGTCCGTGGAGATAAACTTTTAGTAAATCAGGCATGACACGTGATCTTTTCACCTTAATAATAGTACAGAAAATAAGTCCCAGTGAGACAATTTTTAGCAGAAATGTATTATATTTCTTCTGATTCTCTTAAGTGGTCCTTATCTATAATTCTCTCTGGTCTGAAAAATCCATGCATTTAATACAAGTTTCCATTTCTGCCTTTCAGGAGAGGCTTTGCACCAGAGGTAAGGGCTTTATCATGTGGTACAGCATCAAGCCTTCAAGGAAAGCCTTTGTGTAACACATAGGACTAATACTCGCTCTTTTGAAGCTAGACGTATCTTCTTTTATTTCGATCAAAACGTCCGATGTTTTCTAATGTATTTCCTTTCTATATGTTGCTTCTTTGCTTTGGGATTTTCAATCTATCATTCGGGGTATAAACAAAGATCATCAGCTAACGCTTCCGAGAATGACGGTCTTTGTCCTCAATCGCAAATACTCAGAATTGTGATAGCATGCTAAATTTATTTTTCTGGTGCTATAGATACAATTTGGAAGCCGTAAAGTTGCTTAACATTGTTTTGTTTTTAAAAAAAAAAAAAAAAAAAAAAGCCCTGGGTTCTATCTAATCCAAATATCTTAACTATCTAATAAGTCAGTCAGACTATTAGAGATCTCTGAGTTTTCTACTGCGTTCTTATGACTCAGTCTCCAGAGGACATACTGCGGACTCTGACCAATAGTGTCGGCTGAGATTTGTGAGTGACAGTATCAGCGAAGTCACACACCTTCTCAATCAAAAGAAGGTCATAAATACATTCTCTAAGTGGCTTGTGCTTTGGGATGTATATATCCTGGACTATGCAGTATCGTACTGATAACCCGTATGAAGAACTAGTTCTTGGAGATGACTATAACAGACAACAGATCAGTTAGAATCAGAGTGGCTCTATCCTAAACTCCCTTCCCTTTGCAAGAAGTAACATATCTAAGGGCTCACTTTGAGCAGTTGGTTCACAGACAGGATCAAATCCAGAGCTGCCTCCCACCTTCCCAGGGCACACTGGAAGGTACCTCATTTAACTACTTACTCCCAAAATTCACTAATCCAAAATGTGACTCCTGTATTAGTTCCCGTCTGGTTGAAGCCCAAATTATCATGAATCTTACCGATAAAGACTTTGCTATTAAGGGGAAGGAAGCAGGTGGGAAGTCCTACCAAATTAGAGGAGGGACAATTTCCCGACTCACAGAAGACTTTGAAAACGTGCTTGAATGTAAGCCATCCACGTTTTATTTTAAAAAGGGGGGTACTGAAGATCCCAAAGACACTGCATCTTGTTACTCCAATTTTCTATTCTTCTTAGTGGGTGAGCTTATACTTAACTATGTTGGGAAGCAAAATGATCAACAACTGAAACCAAGGTTAAGCTTGTCAAAAATAGCCCTGTGATATTTGTTTTGAGAAGCCCAAGTAACCCTTCGTGCTACGAAGCTTAAACAAAAGATATCTTTATAGAAATTGGTTTTTAACGTTATTATAGAATCGTTCATTAAATGAATTGAGATTGAAAACAAATGGCTTCTGATATACCTTATGCTCTCCAGTAATTATCTAAAATATTATTCAGTAGTTTGGTAGCTGTCGTGTGAACAATGAATCATATCTTGAGTAACAGGTACAAGCTGTTGCCTTTATTCTTCTCTTCCCAGTCATATTCTACGTTTCCTCATCTGAATTACTATCTAAACCGTCTCCTGTTTTAATTTCCTTTGGCAGCATCAACTGCTGAGACCTTCTCTTCTTAAACCGGAGGTATCAATTTTCTCTTTCTTTTCAACCTCACTGAACCTTTACAATACTTTGGTATTTATGGAATGCATGGGCAGAGCGGGTGGCCCCCTGACGTGGTACCCTTTACTAAGGAGAGAAAATGTGTTTTCAAATGGACGCAAATAAGCAAATAAAAAGAAGTCACCTCTCAGTTCCTTGCTGGTGGCTACAAGCACAAGTTTTTAGCTTCTCTGTAGAAAAGGCGAGGAGAGCGTTGTTCTCCCCAGACTCAGACATTATTGCATGAAGCCACCCTGTGGCCGATCAGGAACTGGGGTTCATCTGAATGTGGGCTCATCATATCACCCCTCAGGCCAGACTGGGATCAGGCAAAGACTGAATGAGGGTCCCAACATCTGCCCAGCTCCCTCCAGCTGGGCATGTATGAGTCAGCGCTTCTGCTATAATGTAAAAAAACATTTTCAGAATTACACAATAAATGCACGCTATTTTTTATTTATTTATTTATTATATATTGTTAAGACTACAATGAATATAAAGTAATACTAGTTAGAAATACATTCTCTGTGATACATTTAGGCTTTTGATAAGCATTTATAAACGCTTGATTCTTTTCTCTAGGAACAGTACCCTCCGTTTACTAAAGAAAAGCGTTTCTTGTTTAGAATCTTCCCCCCACCCCCAAATCTGGAGACAGGGGACAGATATATATAAGTTTAATGGTAAGCTCTGAATTAGAAACTCTCATGAAGAAAGCTTCCCCGATGATTAAGCCAAA
This sequence comes from Cricetomys ansorgei, assembly GCA_026225945.1. Taxonomy (NCBI): domain Eukaryota; kingdom Metazoa; phylum Chordata; class Mammalia; order Rodentia; family Nesomyidae; genus Cricetomys; species Cricetomys ansorgei. Next base: position 2,514,760 of record JAMJFZ010002475.1, on the reverse strand, counting down.
AAATTCACGGTTAAAATCCAAATGTGTTACGGGGCAGTGGTGCACGCCTTTAATCCCAGCGCTCGGGAGGCAGAGGCAGGCAGATCTCTGTGAGTTCGAGGCCAGCCTGGTCTAGAGAGAGGACAGCCAGGGTTACAACAGAGAAACCCTCTCACAAAAAAAAAAAAGAAAGAAAGAACAAAACGAAACACAAACAAAATCCAAATGTGCACATAGCCTTCGTCAAGATACGCATTCCCCTGACCAGCTCCAGCACCTAAAAAAATGTTGACAGTCACATCTGGTTCATCAGCCTCTGGTCAACAGGAGAAACGAAGCAGGGAGAAGCTGAGAAGGTGGCACTGATTTACAGCACTTTAAGCACCTCATTACAGTAATACGATTCTGAGTGAGCTTCGCCCTCTCTGCGTGGTCAGCAGAGATTCACTTTAAAATACCATTCGATGTCCGGTCCACTCTCACAATTTTTTGATTGACAGACTAGGGATACAGATGAGGCCTGGGCCATACAGTGAAGAGGCTGAGTCCTGTCACCTGCCCAGCTCAGCCCTGGGGTCTTTCTTGGCACTAGGACTCCCCTCTGGTTCTTTTCTTTTTTTAACCCTTGGCGTTCCGCTCCTTGTTCACATTTGTTAGTTTCCCATCTCTCCTTCCCCAGCTCAGAACTGCAGGGTATCTTGCTGCCCTCCTAGGCTCCTGTTTTGCTCCCTTCTAACCTTGACTGTGTTGAAAGGAGTTGATGCTGCTAACCCGCAGCCCCTAGCAAGGCCTGAATCTGGTTCTTACCTTAAGAATAAAAAAGTACAGGTGTACGGTACTACTGATTGTTACTAAAACTACATTTCAAAACCCACGTGGAGGTTTCTTCTCATTGTCTTGCACGAATTAGATTAGGCATGCGTTGATTATCAGTGTAAATGTAGCATTTCGGAGATGATTGCTTTATGTAAAACAATATAATTATGCTATTAGTCACTTAAAAGCCTGAACTCACCAGTGTGAAACGTATGTGTTTTTTCAAAGAAGCTTAAATGTAGGCTCTAACTTTGTTCTAACTGCTCTTTCTTTGTTTTATGTTTCCCTTCCTATATCGGAAAATTTTGTTGAACTAAAACCTACAGCTACAAAGCACATATAAACCACTTAGATGAATATTTCAAGAGTACACTCATGTGCATGATTAGTATGTGGGTCAACTCTGAGCACTGACTTCCCTCACCCTAAGAGCTCTCCAGTCTTGTAAATGCACCCGGGCAGACTACATCATTTCTAGGCTCCTGTAAGTGGGATACCCACAGTGTGCTCTTATCTGAGCTTGGCCCCAGCCTCCTTTGCCCTTCCTGTGCTACGGTGCTGCGGTGGATTTGATTTCTTGGACTTTCTCTTGGTTCTGATTTGGGACTCTTATGAATAACACGTTGTGGTAAACATTTTCCCAAAAGGTTTAGCAAATGTGCATCTCCCCGACACACACAGTTTTATGGGTACCAGTTGCCCACTTTCCGTGGTAACGGGTGATACTGCTAATTATTTTTTAAATGTTTATTCTAATGGGAATACTAAGTGAGCTTTAACGTCATGGCAGTTGAATCGGTTCGCAGAGTGCTCGTAAGTTGCAAACTCATTTGACATTATTCCCATAGAAAGGCAACTTGCGGACCTAGTCACTACAGGAACCTGGGCGGGGATGCACATGAACAGACTTCAGGATGTGAGAGCAAAGCAGGGGGCAGATTGCAGGGTGATGCTGAGCCTGGGTGTGGAGTGGTGCAGGTAGATGAGTAGTACCAGACCTTGTGGAAGGCAGGAACCACCACAAGATTCTTCGAGTGCACAATAGTGCCATACCTTTGTTTGCCAAGAGACCCCAAATCCCAGATTTTTGGTTGGGGTTAGCCACAATGAATTCTTTTAAATGATTTGGCAAGTTGTGACGTAAGAGTCTTTGTCTGCATTCATCACACAGGCTATGAATTAATTAGCATGCCTTATACATGACTCCTCTCTGCCCTCACGGAAGGACAGTAGTTCCTTCCTGTGTATTAACAGAACCAATTCCATTCAGTAGTGGAATCCCTATATACAGCAATCTACTTCCCTGTGGATAATTAGACTTTCCCCTTCCTCCTCTCTTTCTCCATTGCAAATTCAGTCATGTTAAGCTTTACATTTATCGTTATTAATATAATGGAATTAAAAAGGAAGTGTGTGGAAATTGTCATAATAGCTACTGAAACTGGTTTTGTTTGTACACCTCAAAGTGGAGCCCTCTACAGGAGCAGAGTTTGAGGAAAGTCAGTATTATCGAAAGTCAGAAGAAAAATCTTACTAAGGTCTAAACATTTAAAAATGCCGTTAACCCCTGAATCAGCGTTGAACTGAAGTTCTTATTAGTGTATGAATTACTATCAGATGGTGTGAAATGTTTGGTGAGGGAGAACGTCACAGCAGAGAACCATTAGTAGAAAGAACAAGTAAAAGCTCCTGTAACAGTTTTCCTCGATGCCTAAGCCAGCTAATAAGTTACGATGTAGCTTCATATTGGTTCATCTTAAAAGTAAGCTAAAAGCAAGCAAAACTACTCGCCTGAAAATATCAACAGTTCTGCCATCAGGAAAACCTTGCTCGCCCACTCACACGGGCTCTAATGACAAATGTGTCCCCTGAACAGCTGAAACCGTGAGGAACATAAACGCGTTAACCGACGCTTGTCATCAAACTTACTTTGGCAGGAGTGTTTGGAGAGACACGAACTGTAGGAATGGAACGCTCACCGAAAACTGAAATATGTCAAGAGTTTATTTAAAAATGCAAATTTTTCTTTTTGAACAATAGGAGTTATCCATGGAATCTGGGATTGATCCTGGGCAGGAATATGGACAAGATTATTACAGTTATGAGCATGGGTACTTCTTCAGATTTTTCATTCCAAGTTATATTATCTTTAAAGTAATCCAGGAGTGATTAATGATTCCTAATAGAATTTATGTCTAGAGCCTCATTGTCCCAACTTCATATTTGAAAACGAACAGTGTGTCTGATTTGAATGTTAGTCAAGCTCTCCTCTCTACTTTGCTGTGTCAGGTATGCTGCTTGCATCTCTAGACCTATGCTAAGAAGGTTCATAGTAATCTAAATAGAATGTAGGCGTCAAACATGTTTGCTCAATTCCTGAATTCACCATTTATTACGTATGCCGTGTTTAGTAGTTTATCTAACCAGTCTGCCTAAAGCTTTGTGCCAGAGCAATGGAAAACAAAAACAGAAAACATACTTAAGTAACTTAGTAACAAGAATGTAGCAACAGTGTGAAAATACAGAGAGCTAATTCTGCACACCTTAGTCAACTACTACAAAAAATACAGAAGATGAAAATACCACCCAGGCCGTGTTCCAGGCAAACTTTCACGTAAAATCATAGATTTCACATCCTTGGTGAGATATACACGTGCACATAGAATCTCCCTCATGTGCTCGGTTCCTCGATGAAACATTGCATCTTTTTTTTAAACTCCTACATCTAGTCTCTCCCCCACATTTACGTCTGAAATAACAACTCTCTTCCTTGTTATTCCAGGGAACCCTTATGGCAAAAAAAAAAAAAAAAAAAAAAAAAAAAAAAAAAAAAAAAAAAAAAAAAAACCTCTCGGGCCATCAGGTAGTAGTTCTTAACGTGTAGTTGATTAGTTTGGTTTCATCTTAATTTCTAGAAGGAGCTTAATAGAGCCTAAGTATCTGTTGATGAAATGACAAAGAAAAAGAAGAAAGCAGGGACCATTGTGCGAGATGCTACACGCATGTGAGAAATGTCTCAAGGTACAAGTTTGTGTTGCAGGTATGAAATGCCCCAGTACGGAAGTCGCCGCCGCCTGCTCCCGCCAGCTGGGCAGGAGGAATATGGAGAAGTTATTGGCGAAGCTGAAGAGGAATATGAAGAAGAAGAGGTAATTATCAGCACTTTGTTGCACCGAGCAGCAATGTTATAACGGTATTTTCAATCCGGTCTCACTAACATACCGCAGGCTACTCCGATTTTGAGAATCCCTAATGACTTAGTATTTGTTTTTCAAAGAAATGTCGCATTGCTGGCCATTTATTCTTTTAATCTGTGGAGGGAGATTAACTTCTTTTAGTTGATTTCCTTCCAAATGAAAGGTTAGTCAGCTGAAAGAAGTTGGAACAAAATCCATTTTCTAAAATGAGTGTCTCTCCATAAAGACAGTATTAAAAACCAAATATATAAAAAGTTATACAATACATGATTACTTTTTGTCTTGCACTATCTGCATAACTAAAAAATAGTAAAAAAAAAAAATACACTCTGAGTATTTTGGCTATAAAATAAAATATCTTCACTAGTATTTTTAAAATATATGATTCATTCCTAAGTTATCATGAGTTATTTCTTCCAAATTTTACACATTGCCTACAATATTTATTTGGCAAACAACCCTTTCCTTCTGTGAAATGGCTGTTACTGCAGCTGTAATTGGCTCAAAATTCAACAAGACGTCTAGATTTTTCATAAACTTTGAAATCAGCTAATGTATTTTTGTGATTTTTTTTTAAATCCTGAGACACAGCAGAAAACTCTATAGATTTAGAGAGGGAAATATTTTCCCCTTGATTTAAGATTTAAAAAGAAAGAAACTGAATAACAGAAAAATTAGATTTGGGTATTAATACTATAAAGCCAAAATAAAATAACTTATTGCCTGTCGGCCAGCTTCTAGAAAAGAATATTATCATTGTTTTCTTTGGGAACTACTTACATAGTTTCCATGAGGCTGTTACCCAAAAGTTGAATTTCTGCTTGCTTCTGAGGGGCAAGGTCATACCATAAGTATCCCCCCCAAGCTAACATTTGAATTGCACTCTTCAAAACTTTCAGGAAGAGCCAGAGAAAATTAAAATACCCAAAGTTGAAATTAGAGAGCCTAGTGAGGAAGAGGTAGAGGTCACCGTTGAGAAGCCACCAGCAGCCGAGCCCGCATACCCCGCGTGGAAGAGGGCCAGGATATTCCCAATGATCTTTAAGAAGGTCAGAGGCCTGGCAGAGAAGAGAGGCATTGGCCTTGAGGGCGAGGAAGAAGACAAAGACTATCTCCAACTGACCCTGGACCAGGAGGAAGCCACAGAGAGCACGGTGGAGTCGGAGGAAGAGTCCAGCGACTACACCGAGTACACGGAAACGGAGTCCGAGTTCAGTGAGTCGGAGACCACCGAAGAGTCGGAGTCGGAGACCCCATCCGAGGAGGAGGAGGCAGAGGAGAGCTCCACCCCGGAGTCAGAGGAGTCGGAGTCCACTGAGTCAGAAGGAGAGAAGGCAAGGAAAAACATCGTGCTAGCTCGAAGGAGGCCGGTGGTAGAGGAGGTCCAGGAGGTGAAAGGCAAGAGAGAGGAGCCGCCTGCAGAGCAGGAAGAGGAGCCTGCGGAGGAGGAGGAGGAGGAGGAGGAGGAAGAGCAGGAGGGAGAAGAGGGTGAGCCAGCTCCCGTGGATGAGTCCCCAGACCTGGAGGCTCAGGATGCCCCGAGGAGGGCAGCGCAGAATCAGCCTCCGTGGAAGGAGTGGGAAGCGAGGAGGAGTCGGAACTGAGCAGCAGTACCAGTGAAAGCCTCTCGGGAGGACCATGGGGCTTCCAGGTGCCCGAGTATGACAGAAGGAAAGACAAGGAACCCAAGAAATCTCCAGGGGCGAACTCCGAAGGTTACAACACAGCCCTCTAGAAGAGTTCCTAGTAGGTGGGGGAGTTTGCGGTGCCGTGTGCCCCTCCTGTATGCAGTGCCTTCTGTGTGGTCTCTGAAACGACTCTTGACGGGGCGGGGACTTAGCATGATTTTTTTTACTCTGACTCAGGATCAGAAGTAAGTCAGAAAAAAAAAAAACCTGTGCTGCCTAAGTAGACGTGCGTGCTGATCACGTGAGGTCAGAACTGACTACTCTCTGCTAAGCTAGCAAACAGGGAAAGCATACCCGTACTGACTCCAAAGTGGCATTATCAGTGTAATGGAAGATGTGCGTAAACGTGATAAATATGTGGTCTTTGCAGAATAGATGCTAGACCAAGTATCTGAGTGATTGTTTCTGCATATCTCTGCTCATACAGAGGTGCCATAGCCAAGATACGGTACTATGTCAACTCCCACCTTCAAATTCGAGGGGTTAAATGAAATCGCATTTTGATAATTAAAAGTGATTACGATTTATTTTTATAAATAAATATAAAATAAAAAATTTATATTTTTATAAATAAATAACATTTTTTATAAATAATTTAAAAAAAAAAAGATAGTGTAACAGTTACAGCTTTTCTTCTGGGCAAATTAACACCGCAGGAAACATTGCTTATTCTGTGCAAAGGGAGATTTCACGTTCCGCCCAAAAATGATATACTGCTTGGAGAAAAACACAGTATCGCTTAAGTTTTACCCCTCGTCGCTTCTGATATTGGTTGGTAAAAGACAACTGAATCAGTGAAAATGTCCACTGTGTTCCAAGGAGACAGTCTGTTTTGGGTTCTAATAAGCACTCATGTTGGGCAGATACATGCCTTTGTAAGTGGAGTTCAAGTGAGAAGACCCAGAACACGATGCTTCAACTGATTAACCATGATACGTGTACAAACATTCTGACTAATGTGAGGAAGTGTATCCCAAGTTAGGGCTACAGGGATTCAGGAATATCTTTAAAATAATGGAGAGAAAAGCATTAAAATGGATATAGTATACAAATCCCGATCCTGGCTTTCTGCTCAGCTTCCTGAATGGTTGAGCAGCTGTAAAACAATAAGTTGGAACTTTGCTAAATATACAGGCTATGCTTTTCACATCTCAAAAGCATCTTGAGGTAAAAAGTGTTTCCCGTTAGGTCTACTTCCAAACCTAGCAACGCTTTATCCAAAGATGTTTCAACTCTGAATCCAATGCAGAATTGGAGAAAGTGAGACAGAGGTGCCTTCTTCTTCTCTCTCTCTTGAGAATCTACTCTGATGCTTTCCCGGCTGTTGTTGTGGACTGTGCGGACCTTTGATTGCCCTTGAGAACTGACAGATGTGTTGTTGTTCTTTATTTTCTCAGTGGGCAAGAAAAAGAATGATCAAGTTAGTGGTCGATGGAGAGTATGAGAGCAGCTCCACCGGGGAAGACAGTGCTCCCGAGTGTCAGAGAAGCCGGGCTCACAAGCCCGGTGGCCACAGCAACGTCAACGGCAACATCTACATCGCACAGAACGGTTCTGTTTTGAGAACGCGACGTGCCTGCCTGGCTGATACCCTGAAGGTGCCCTCCCCTGCACGGCTGGGGAGGCATTTGAAGAAGCCGGACAGGTCGGCAGTGGTACGTGAGGAGAACGTGCCCCTGAACACACTGTTCCAAGGGCCTTTTCCTACAGAGAGAGTGAAAAGAACACCGACTCTGGTCACATTTGCCCCGTGCCCAGTGGTGGCTGAGCGCTCGGCAGGGAAGCCGTCAGGGACCAGGCTGAAAAATACAGCCGAGCAGGAGTCCATGGTAGACAGTAGGCTTTCCAGAGAGTCCATGGAATTCCACGGTGACAGCACATCAGCAGACGAAGAGGAGCTCTGGATGGGCCCATGGAACAGCCTCCACATACCAATGACAAAACTCTGACCAATAAAAAAAACAAACAAACAAAAAAAAAACAAACTTAGTTTTTACTTGTTTTTAATGAACTGTGCTTTTTATTGCCACAAAGATCGACACAATGGGGTTTATAACCTGTGCACAAGCTAACACTTCCAATGATCTGCTTTACAATAAAGAGAGAGAGAGAGAGAGAGAGATTGCATTTGTATCGGTTGTTAGCCTCAGAAAACCTTTATGGACAGATTCAATTCACAAAACAACGTATCACTCCAGGGTTTGGCTGTTTTCTTGGATCTTGAATTAGTTTTCATCGTACTAAACAAGAAATAACTTGCTAAAAATCACTTATATTTTTTGGTTAACATAGATTGTGCTCCAGTTTTATTTTCTATGGGGTCCGGGATTTTTATAGGTATGAGATTTATACAGATATTGTCTGTACTGCGCTGACTTTATAAATGAAAACCAGACTCGCGAAGCAACAGTATCATGTGGGAATCTCTTCTAAGTTATTTTTTTTTAATCCTGAAGTTACCTTACTTATTATCCACAATGAAGTTTTAAAGATTTTGAAGGAATACTTTTTTTTTTTTTTTTTTGGCTTTAGGAAGAACACTTGAGGCAAAACTTTTAATAAACATAATTTACAGTTTTACCTGGTGCATGCCCACACGTGTCTGCACAAACTCCGCCCACTCCAAAGTAGCAAATAATTTAACCGCTTGAAATTCAGTAACTGTTTGGAGCAGCATAAAAACCTCACTCTCGGAAAAAGCTCACCGAAGAGTTGAGAGGATCAAATAGGCAACAGTGGTTGTAGAATCCAGGCTCTGTGGATGACGTGGCAAGGCAGACGAGTCTCACTTAATGTGACTAGACATGAATAGCCTATAAGCCCAGCATGCAAGGATGTGTCAGTATCTGGGACATAAACAATGTCTATACGGGCTGCAACTCCACAGCTTTGTTGCACTGGTGCTGAATTTAACTTGTCCCGGCTCTAGTTTCTGTATAGATGATTTTAATGCACGGATTTATGTGCTATGTGTCCAGAGCCAGAAAATGATGCTCTGCACATTTTTATTTAATCAAAGAACACAATCTTCATTTTCCCCCTATGAACAAAGCATAGCGTTTTACCAATGATAGAAACTAAACAAAATATCCTTTAAAAATCTCCCTGTGCATTGCATTTTCTGCAGATGTAGAAAGGATGACCAATGTAGTCTAAGAGAATTCAGAATTTTATTGACTGTGTCTTAGTGTGACATAGATATGGTTCACTACAAATTTTGCACTATATTGACCAAGTTCATATTTCAGTTAAATTCCCTCGGGCATGCTTATTGTGTGGTTGAAGAACTGAATAGTGCTTTATTAATTATTCCCCTTACATGGTTCACATTTAAAAAATGTTTTCTTGTGATTACATTTTCTTACTTACAAAGTAATTATATTCACACACTTGCCAATTTCTGTGACTAGTATGTTTTTATTTAGGACTTCTGAACATATGTGGAGTCATACCCTGACATCTCATCTTATTGGGAATTAGTTCCTTTTCAATACCCTTAGAAAATGCATCAGCGCTAATATGGTAATATTAGAAATATAAAGTCATGTCCACACCTGCAGGCTTATTAGCAAGGACGTACATTTTCACAACGTCTAAGACGGCGTGTATGCATATTGAAGTTTGTGAAGCAATGTTGTACTGATGGTCTTTTTTTGTTTTCAAGCACCAAAGCAATTGTTTGTGACATAAAATACTTTGTATAGATCTCAGATTAAGCATTCATATTTCCCTACTAGCTCAATCATTGATCACTGAATATAATTTAATATTTTCACAACATTCCATGGTAATGTATATTTGCCTCCGATGGTATTCTTTGTACATACAGCTCTGTGTATTTTTTTTCCCTTCCTTTAGTTTTTGGCTGTAAAATTTAACTTATTTGTTGCTGTTCCTTCCACAATAATTTTTCTTCGAGCCACAGTTTCTTATATTTTGGTAAGGGAGTTTGTAGTGTTTTATGCTTTGGTTATTGCTATTGAAAAAAAAAATAAACTCGAGATTGGGGATAAGATACGAGGATTTTAGAAAGAGCTGTGTGGGTCTCAGAAAATTTCTGTGGTCACTGTTAAGATCTGAGCACAGTTCTGAAGATCAGTTTTGGGTTTTTGTTGTTGTTGCTGTTTGGTTTGGTTTGGTTTGTTGTTGAAGACTATTGTCCTACCTTGATGGAAAACACTGCATCTCCGGGTTCACACTTTGTAAGGCAATATTCAGCTATTAAAACCCAGGGGGCATGCGCGTTTCCGCACTTACAAGATGATCATTTTGCTACAAATGATCTTGAGGCTAATCTATCCCTAGGGTGAAATAAAGATAAGCAGCATTAGTGTGGAACAACCAAATAAAATATTTGGTTGATGTATTTGGAGAAAAGAGACACCACTAAAACGCTGGCTAAATAAAACCAGGTCAGCTGAATCATTACACTGATGGAACTTTGAATAGTCCATAAAATCCTGACTCGTAATTAAAGCTGCAGAACACAGGTACGGTCAATCTTAAGAAGAGTTAACGTCGATGGTATTTACATGTAAGCGTGTGTATAAGGAAATCTGTGGCTGGTTTTCCTAGAAGGGGATTGGGAAGTTTCTTTTGCTTTTGTTCTCGATCAACACCAGCTCCAATAAGGCAAAACAGCCCAGCAGCTCCTAGCAAACCAGCAGAAGCAGCAGGGGACCATAGTCCTGCTGTGAACCATGACTTCAGCCTTGCAGACAGGAAAGTCAAGGAAGTAGAAGCAAAGACAGTCAGCGCAGCGGGTATTGGTCCTGTGACCAATCAGCTCACAGTGTACTCAGAGCCTCTCTCTATTTATTCTTCTCATTGGTTGAAAACCCTGAGACTTCCAACTGAATAGGGGCCCCAAGGATCTTCTTAAAGTACAGGAAAAGGCACGCCTTGAAGTCCTCACTGTCAGCAGTGGTGTTAATACATGTCCGTTGCACTCTGTGGTTCTTCAAAACAGCCACTGTCGCTACAAAGTGTTAATAACACGTATGTATCACAGAGCAAGGAACTGTTGAATGTCGTCTTTCTTCCTTCCATGGACCTTCTTCTATCTCTGGTTCTGCTTGGTCGGTTGCCTGCACTTTACGGAGCCAGAGGAACTTGCAGATTACTTCAGTTTACTGGTTTAAATAGGCAGGAAGTGCTAAGAATCTATTCTCAGGGCAGATGCCTGCTGTGTCTGTAAAAACCACTGTGGTGCATCTGAGGGGTAAGTTCAAATAATATTCAGGACTCCCTTCCATATAGAAAGTCTCTCCCTATTCCAGGATGATAACACGAATTCCTTGTTGCATTTCTTTCTTGTTTCAGCATTAGTGGATTGCGTTTAGTTTTGTTTTTGTTTTGTTTTGTTTTTTCCATTGAAATCTAGTTTAAGTTTATGGTAAGCTAAGCACACGTACGGAGAATGTAAAAGCTGTCAGGGGTTTGAAAAATTATCAATACATCGGTTGCTTTCCCAACATATTCTTTTTTTTTTATCCAAACGCCTGTTCTTCCTTAAATATTATGTTACTGTTTGAAGAAAATCGAAGTCTGAGTTAAAATACATTGCTATACATTACACAATGTTTTGCAAATAAATTTCTATTTGAAAAAGATGTCTCCTTATTCTTTCAGATGGAGATAAAACCAGTGATCCTTTGCCAGTCTGCTTATTCAACTTAATTTTGCTACTAAACAATAAAAATCTTCTCTGACATCCCTTATCTTTAAAAAAAAAAAAAAGGAAGAAATATGTATTTTTCAATGTTCATTCCCATATTTTTTCATTTCAACCATGTGTTCATGTACCCGTGTTCTACATAAAGTAGCCTGTGTTTCCTAACATACTACTTACTTATTCATAAAAACACTTTTATAATCACTTGAACACTCGGTCTTAGTCAGCATTCTGTCGCTGTGGAGAGACCATGGCCGTGGCAACCCTTGGAAGAGGAAACATTGAGTGGGAGCTTGCTTACAGTTTCAGAGGTTTAGCCCTGTCATGTGAGTCCGCATAGGGTAAGAAGAGAGAGACACTGGGCCTACCTTGGGCCCACCCCCAGTAATACAATAAAGCCTGCACTAAGGCCACACCTACTCCAACAAGGCCACACCTCCCAATCCTCCCCAAGTAGTGCCACTTCCTAATGACTAAGCATTCAATTATATGAGTCTATGAGGTCATTCTTATTCAAACCCACCACATTTCCTGTAACTAATTAACACTGATTTCTGTAGCTGAAATAGTCAACTCTAGCCTTGCTCCTGAGATCAGTAGCCACACATCCTCCATAAGTAGAATACAAATATTTGCCGACTTGCCTGCAATTTTACTCTAAAATATACGCATGTGGATGCTTGACATACTACGTAGTCCCTCTGCTGACTGACAACCCCTCTTACATTTGCCAAGGAACTTCAGAGTCAATATATTCTAAGTAATACGAACTCCAGCTCTTCATTTCCAAACCTCAACCAGCATAGTGTTCTGTATCTCTACGCAGGCCCTCGGTGCCTCTTCGCTGCTCAAGGCATACATGCTTTTCCATTTTTTCTCCTCTGCCCTCTACACTGCCCCTTCCCTTTCTGTTTTTCCTGACTGCCATTCTTCCAATCCAATATCATATCGTATTCTACAACTTAGCCTATTTCTTTAGACACAGTCCCATCTGAATATCTAAGGAAAAGTCCCAGAAAGATTAAGAACCAAACTTGTTGAGATATCAGGAGAAGAGAACGTGGTGTAAATTTTGGAAAATCTTTAATGAGGAGATGATCATTTCTGACAATTATATACTATAGATTATATAACATATAATTATATATGTATATATACATAGATGTATATGTATAATATACATAGGTATACACATGTATATGTATACACACATATATGTATAATATACAGATATAACATATCTGTATATTATATCTGTATATTATACGTGTATATAATATATATGTGTATTATATAAATTTATTGAAAATCTTTTTTATTTATTAATATTTATATTATTTATATAATATATAGTATAATATGTGTATATTATACATTGTATAATAGAATTATGTTATACATTATATGTATATACTGTGTCTATACATCTAATGTATATAGAGATGTATACATAGATTATATATAGTCTTGGTTTTCACTGAGAATCAAGATTTCTTAAGTCCCAGGTGCTACACTGAAGCAGGAATGGTTTGTGGCAGCCAAGGATACCTGAAGGCCAGGATCATGATGTTAAATTAATGATGCGGTGATCAAAGGACCCCTCACTTTCATCTTTGCATAGAATCCAAAAAACAGCCACAGTCTCTGTGTGCTCACACAACCATCGAAGAACATGGGGGACACTGTGGCTGCAAAAGATGCAGCCTACTCAGAGAAAGGATTTAATGAACAGACCTTTGGGCCAGATAATTTGAAAGAGGAGGACATCAGAGACAGGGGAAACTTGGCCAGAGGGCAAAACCCAGACAGAAGTATTTCCATATTCCCAGCTTCCTTTCCCAGGCCAACCACCTACCAAACCCTCCCACTCTGTTCTCTACACTCCAACCAAATGTTTTCCTTGATAAGCCAGTGTGACATCTCAGCCATTACAGACTCTTGTCACAAGTGCAATCTACGCCTAACAGATGGCCAGTAGGACCTCTAATGCAATTCAGAGCTTTACTTTGTAGAAGTGAATAATTGGTATTAGTGTGTCTCGCATATGTTTGCTGTAGATGCTCCTAGGAGAATCACCTGTTCATGGAGAGAGCTTCAGCGGACACAGGAGAGTGGTATTTTTGTCAGGTGTAGCTTACAACCATTTGTGTTTCACACAAAGTAATGTCAATCACCTCCTTGCCGCAGACCTCACCCCTACTCTTCCCATCAGAGGCAAATGCCTGGCCCCATGTGTTCCTCTGCATAGAGACACCCTACATGGATAAGCGTGGTTCACTAAGTTCCATTAAGCTGGAAGCGAATTATGCTCCCTTGGCTGCAGCCGTTAGAACCGAGAGCTGGAAATCAAGGTGGCCACATGGTTCAAAGAGTGAAACTCAAGTCATTCTCCAGCTAATATTCAATCCCATCGACATGAGTTGTCACAGTTTTATCGACCCTTGAGCAGAAACATTATAAACGATAAAATTAAAACACCCCTACAGAAGACAACAAATTGTGGAACAATTGTACCACTGATCGCATTGTCTTCCCCCTCCCTCTCTCCTCTCCCTTTTAGTCCCCCTAGTAAAATTTGTTTCTAATGAATCAAAACGCCATGTTATAAACAACCCGTGGCGTTGTTCCATTTTCAGATGAGCTATCACGCAATAAGCACCCACTGGGCCACGTTAAACACGTGCCCTGGCCACAGTTGCCCTGTCTATTCCCTTTGCCACAAGAAAGGCCGCATGGATTTCGATGTGTGTGATAGTAAACAACACTTTCGGCTGGAATCCTGTTAATAAAATAGAACTCATTCACTCTTCTTATTTTTCTCCAATAATAGAACGGTGCAGTCACTCTTCTATCCCCGTCATTGGCTTATATGGTAACCCTAGCATCCATCTCGAGATTCTAGAATTCCCCCTCCTCAGACCTCCCAATGGTTTACACTGCCAAACCCCTTCGTCAGTCTGGTAGAAGAGGTAAATGGTGCTCTGGTTCTAGTTCACGCTTCGCTGGTTTTTAATGAGTTGGAATTCTTTCCGAAGGCCTCGCTGGCAATTTGCCCTGTTTCCTCTACTATTTTCTTCTTCCTATACTCAGGGTGAATTTGTTTCTTGTTCGTTTTAAAGGTATATCTTGCATATGGAAAATGTTAAGCTTTGTTCTGTGTTATGAATGTGTGTTCCAATATATATCATGTCATTTACCCTCTCATACACGTCCTCTTCCATCGTGGAATTTAAAACACACAATTTTATTCGTTTTGCTTCGTTCTCTTCTGTTTCTTGAGACAGGGTTTCTCTGTTGTAACTCTGGCTGTCCTGGAACTCATTCTGAAGACCAAGCTGGCCTCGAACTCACAGAGTTGCCTCTGCCTCCCGAGTGCTGGGATTAAAGGCGTGTGCCACCACCGCCCGACAAAATACAAAAACTTAAACATTTGTTTCTCCTTATTTTTTGTCTTTGCTTCAGAAGTTTTTCTCCGTCTCAAAGTTAAAAAGTCATCTATCATCCTGCATCTTATTCTAGTCTTAAAAGTTAGATTCTTATTTGTTCCACAGCTGCATCTAACTTTCTACAAGGGAAAATAATAACAAGTCAGGTGGGCTCTGGGGAGAACATCAACTGTAGTCCGGCGACCTTCTCTATTACCTTGGAGGATGTTAATCTCCTAGAACTCTAGATCAATACAAGCGTTCTTAAAGGAATTAGCTCTAGCTTAAATGAAACAGAGTCATCTCTGTTCCGTGGCGTGCATGAAGATGCTTTAGGAAACATACTCGATGTGGGAGTTCCTGCGTCTGCAAAATCTTTGCATCGCCAACATTAGCCTTTCGTTCATCCTTCAACCTGCTCATTGTTTTGAGATTCTTATAAACAAATAGGAGCCTGAACCTCAGTGAAGACCTACTGTGCGCCACAGAGCTCCTCAGCCTCTGGCCCGCTCACTCAGCAGGGGCAGAGCCCGCCTCGCGTGTGTTGAAGGAAGTTTCTGATCTCAGAACTTATTTACGTGCAACCTCAAAATGATATTCGAGTGATGAATATGTCTGACTTTGTTCCGTCATTTGTGAGATAAATAACGGTTAAAACAGAGACTGCTCATTGCTGCAGGCAGAAGGAAGTATTGTGGATTCGGCTCCTTAGAGAAAAGCTGATTTCAGTTTCGTATGATGGGTAGAGGCTGCAAGACACCTGGCAACCAGGGGCTGCAGCTGGAGATGGGCAGCCGCACAGTGGTTCTCAACCTTCCTGATGCTACGACCCTTTAATACAGTCCCTCATGTTGTGGTGACCCCCCTCCCAACCATAAAATTATTTTTGTTGCTACTTAACTGTAATTTTGCCACTGTAATGAATCATAATGTAAACATCTGACAAGCAGGTGGCCTTAGATGAACCCCTCTGAAAGGGTTGTTCAACCCCCAAAAGGGTCACTACTCACAGGTTGAGAACCTCTGTACGTGACAGGGACCCATGAGGCGGTGTCACAAAATCTCAAAGGGAAGAATTTGTTTACATTTCCTAAAACAAATTTAATTTATACACGTTGGAGGGCTTCTGTATACGGATCCCTGAACTGAGAGCACAAACTTGGGAGGCTTCTCAGCAGACTGAGATTTGGTAGAGACGCCTAGTTAGCACCACGTGGTCTACTAAAACGCACTGCTGGTTATTTGGTTCCACACCCGCATTCTTCAAAGTTGGGTTCCAAATAGAGAATTATCCCCTTGAACTCATAACCTAATCAAAATTCTGACGTAAACACTTCTAGTAGCCATAACAACTGCAGGTATTCTCATTTTAAAGTGTACTTCTAAAAATACATTCTATTTGTGTGTTTTAAGTGAGATTTTCAACATCGGATCACAGTAACCAAGAGCTTCTTCTGCAAAATGTTCAGAAAACGAATGCACTCTGTCCGATTTTGCTGGCCGTACCACCAGTTTCATTCTCAGGAACTGCCGTGCTGTTTCCGTCTCCGCTCATGCCATTTTTTTTATCGCCGTGCTTTTAACCTTCGCCGAGAGCACTCTGGGAACTCTCGACGTGAATCGAATATGCTTATTTATCAACGGGAGCCATCCTGCACTTGGCACGGATGGATAGATTTATAGGTGAGGTGACAAATACCTCTTAGGCGCTTGATGCGGCGTCAGGCTTCCTTAAGCTGAGAACAATTGGACCGATCGTATATTTTATTCAAAACAGGCTATTGACTTTTAAATGGTCAGTCTCTCGCCCAGAGAATGGCTCTGACTCAGAGCTACCAGACCTCCCCGTTGTGGTACGAACTGAGCCACAGCTGACCCTCTACTGTTGAGCGTTGCTGCTCTGGCTTCCTGGAGAGGATTCATGAGTGCTTGGCGGTGAGAGAGTTGACCTTGGAAAGCCTGGCTTAGGAAGGCTGCCTCAGGTGACTAGCCAAACCGCCTGACAATTACATCTGTGGATAGATCCCTAGTGACGACAGCTGTCATCGGGCGAGCGGGTTGCCGACCTTGGCAGGTTATGTTACAAAAGAACTCTATTAAAATACTATCCTTGTTATTGACTTTCACCAGTGTGAGCTGAAAGGCACACGGGTTATATTTCTCAGTCAAATCATATCAAATAACTAGCAAGGTAAAGACGGGAAAGTGTATGCTCTGACCAGAATGAGTTTAATCATTGGATGAATAGAAAATTGTGGCCACGGGTGAAAACACACAGGTGTGCAATGGCAATTCTAGGAGAGCTGCCTACTAAGGGCTGGATTACCAGCGGTGCAGCGCCCACTCTTGGGAGTGACCTCAAGGATGGACAAATTATCATATGGCTAGACCTACAAGTCTCAGTCACCTGAATACCAGACCTGCGTTGATTAGATATGGCATTGAAAATAAACTATAGATCTGGAAGCAGAGGCAATCAAACCCAGGGTCTCATGGATACCAGACAAGTGTGAACGACGCTCCCAACCCTCAAAGTATACAAATACATATGAGACAAATTTTTATGAGACAGGGTCTCACTTATGTAGCCAAGGCTGGCCTCAAACTCACAGTCCTTCTGATTCAGTCCTCCAAGCAGCTGAGCGTATAATCATATGCAGTAACAATGCATACAAGTGTAGTAGATGTGAAAGAAAAATATACCCATATTTCAAGACGTTTCTGATGTTTCTCCATTTCTAAGTTAAACGTAACAGTTTAGATTGCCATTCTTCATTTTTAAAACAATAACAATGACTACTCTTTTAAACTTTTAGAGATATAATATTTATTCTCTTCCTTATATCATTTTTTAGTATTTGGCTATGGTGTTTTTCTTACTCCTATTACAGGAATTAAAATGGTAAGGAAGCCCTGCTCTTTCAAATCATGGTGTGGCCTTTGTGGGCGTTGCATGTGTGTTAACACAGAATCTCTCCTTGACTCATGATCACCCTGGTCATATATGCAGGCGGCCCTAACTACACCTGGACTAGAAAAAGAATGGCTTGCTTTATGGAGCCGCTCCTGCCCAGCCTGAAGTTAGGAAAAATAAGTAAACTAACTCCCTCTATTCCTTTTCCGTGCAGAGACACACCATTAAGACATCTTTTCACACTGTCAGAAACTATCATGGCAATCCTGTATAAATCTTCAGTGGTGCAGCTTTCCTTGCTGCTTTTTGGCAACTGCAATCTGCACTGTTAAGTTGCCCTGTCCGAGTAGAAACTGGCAGGAATAAAACTAGAGAGGAATAACAGAACTGCCCATGCCCTCTGATAAGCTTAGAGCCAGCATGTCCCATGGCTGGGACAGGGCAGACTTGGTTTTTCTGACTTCCGGTCTGAAATTGAAGTTAACATCAGCCTACTGAAAGAGTAATAGAGCATACCCACTGGCTTATAATTCACAAGACTCCTCATTACACAGTGAGAAATGTAAAACACAGTGCAAGAGATTACTCTCCCTTCTAGGAATGTGTACAGCCACCCAATCGCAGAGCAAAAAACAGGCTTGTAATGCTACCTTAGTACGACTCTTCACTGTCACAGCTCAGCTGAGGATTGTTTTAAGATAAAAACAATGCCTCTCGCCGCCCTGTAACCTGCTCTGAAATGGTTCTGCACGCTGTTAAGAGAAATTGGGAAAAGTTTCTGAACAAAGATTATTTCCCTCTTTCCAGTACTGGCCTGAGTCTGCCACCGCTCCCCCACCCCCAACCACCCCCCATTCTTCCCACATTCCTTCTTGCTTTATTTTCCTATCAGGCTGCTCTCAAACGAACATCGGTGTGCATGAGAAGGAAGTGCATCTGGTTATGATTCCACCTTAAAGGAAAGGACCCTGTCTCCCCTCCCCGCTTCCCAGGCCCCCATGCTGTGGCAGCTATGATGCTGTCTCTGGATGGTGAAAGAATGATGCTTCCTCTGAGCGGATGTGACCACATCTCACCTTACTTTGTGATTATCCAGCGATGTCTTTGTCTTCTGCCAGGAGAGGCATTCCAGGGGTAAATCATGGCACATTCATCTCGCTGATCTTGAAGGTATGCTTTTGTTTAAATGACTAAAGAAATGATTCATGCCTTGATGGGGACTCTTGAGACATAAATACCACACTTCAGTTGCTATCAGCATTTAAAAATCAGCTATATAGTTTTGTAGGTATAACAAACCTCTTCTTGTAGTAATTGGTATTTATTCCATGTATGTATTTGAAAACACATTTCACTGAAGAGAAAGTGGTTTTTGTAAAAACATGATAAGAAAGTTGTGACAGCAATTTGCGATTTACAACGAAAAGTTTTCCATAAATCAGAGGTTTTCAAATGTAGAACGTGGTTAAATCCTGTACCCTACAACGTTAAGTTCCTGTTGACTGTCACAAGAAAAACCATAACAAATGATGTGGAATGTAGAAATTCTACTAGATTTTTTTCGATATTTTCTTTGCGGTTCACTTTTGCAGCAAATCGAGCTCCGTGTGTCGATCCATTTAAAGAGCTCTAGGGCGCTCAACATAGGAAGGATTCAAAGATGGTAATTTTCCCCTTTGAGAAAAATAGCATGGTCTAAAGCTAGAGTAGCAGGGAACATTATAGTTAGATATCATTAAGCACATTTGAAATCTCTGAGGAAAGAAGCTTTTCTTCGTTTCTCAAAAGGTTTTGTATGCACAACTTATGACTTCTCTCAGAGAAGTATGAACATGCATTTATTCAATCCAGAGGGGGTTGAGAACATTCTACCCAAGGCTAGCTGGTAAGCACTAGGGTTGCATACAAGAGCAAAAGTCAAGGCAGCTACATCATAGAAGAGCCCGCTCCAGCCCCAGTGATAACTTATGAAAACTACATCATGGGAGTTCTCTCCCTACTCAACCTGCAGGCAGAGCTTTCAATTTATGGTTGACTAGTGTAAATCCCACTGGTTGAGAATAAGACCATCAGTTTTGAGCCAAATTTGAATCAAGCTTTAATTAAATTAATTAAATACTGGCCAGGAAAGTGGACTCCTACCAGGACCATTCTGAGGTTCCCACAGAAGGGTCCTGCCACCTCCGGAGTTTGCACAGAATGGCCCTGAATCATGTGGAACAGATGCTTTAAAAGGCAGAACCCATAAAGCTATGTACGTCCCACAAGGTCCAATCAGAGGCAAGCTTCTATCCTGAAGTACTTCCTGTCTGAGTTATCTCCCGCCTACAAGTGACTAAGTATATCTGGTGCATTTGGAGCATATCTGGTGCAGTAGGATTAACCAAATGGGATCTAGACATCCCCCACCCAACATTGTCTTTGGGCAAAGGGGGATTACAGGATTCTGTCTCTCTATATCTCACTTGAACAGCCTCGCTCAGCATTCCAGGAAGCTGTCAGTCCTTGCTTTATAGATCTTTCAGGCACAGTAATTAAAATTCATAACATAACTTTTGCTCTTACACTAGCTCCATGGCTTTGACCCTGAAGCAAGGCAAATGTGGGGACACAGCAGAGGATGGTAGCTAGAAGAGAGGAAGAGAGGGGGGAGAGAGAGAGGAGAGAGAGAGAGAGAGAGAAGGAGAGAGGGGGGAAGGGAAGGAAAAGAGAGAGAGAATATTACTGTCAACAACATGCCTCCAGTGTCCTCTAGTGACTCACTTCCTCCAGCCAAGCCCCACCCCCTGATAGTCCACGCAATCATGAACTCAATGTACACGTGAATGTTAGTGTTATGACCTGCTTGCTTTCCAGTAGCACCGCCAGCTGATAAACAAGCCTCCAGCGGATGGATCCCGGGCAAATTCTAATTCAGAACAGAACACACAAGTTTGGCGAAACTCACTTCAGCTTGACTGAGAAGAGTTGGAATTGTTTCTAGAACACACCCAACACCTTGGTCGGGCTTGTGAGGAAAGCCTGGGTTGAGATGGGCGTCCTGGCACCTGCCTGTGAGTCCAGCTCTCACAAGGCTGAGCAAAGATCTCGAGTTCAAAGCCAAACTGGGTGACGTAGTGAGACCCTGGCTAGAAATACACACACATGAGAACACATACACAAGCTGTCAACCAAAGCCGTGGCACATGCCCTTTGTCTTGCTGGCTCCCAGCGCTGTTGCCCCTCAGGAGATACGCATCTCACTTGCTATCACTCGGCATTTTATTGAACAAGGTGGGGGATACATCAGTCCATTGTTCATTATTTCTCTGCTTAGAAGCTGAATTCATATCTTACCTACTACACTGCAAAACTGCAATCACAAACTCACTCTGATTCAAGGGAAAGGGACTCAGAACTCTGGTCTGGTTGCTAATGTTGTTCTCCTCTGAAACCTCTTGATCTGGACCTCCGTTACCCATATGGCTCTCAGCACAACTGTCATCCATCCTCCATTAAGTCCTACTTACAGAGTTCAACTGCTTTCCTAGTCCAAAGCCCCAAAGTCTTCCTCAAAAACGTCTTAGACAGACAAGTCACAGCAGCAGCCCACCGCCTCACACCAACTCCTTAGTTCTTTTTCTATTGCTGTGATAAAATACCACCACCAAAGCAATTTGTTTAAAAGGAGGAGGAGAAGAAGGAGGAGGGGGGGAGAGAAGAAAGAAAGAAAAGAAAGAAAGAAAGAAAGAAAGAAAGAAAGAAAGAAAGAAAGAAAGAAAGAAAAAAGAAAGAAAGAAAAAGATTTAATTTGACTTCTGGTTTCAGAAGGTCAATGATGTCCCAACAAAGGAATAACTGAGAGTTCACATCTCAGTCATCTCAGTCAAAAACCATGAGGGAATCTAATGAATCCAATCTTTTGAAACTTCAAAGCCCTCCCCCAGTGACACACCTTCTCCAAAACGTTCATACTCCCTAATTCTTCCCGAACAGTTTCACCAACATGGGACCAAATACATGACATATTATATAGCGTATATAAGCCTATGGGGCGGGGGGCGTTCTTATTCAAACTCCCACAATGTATGAGTGTTTTGCCTGAACCCATGTATGTGCACCGTATGAGTGCCTGGTGCCCAAAAATGTCAGAAGCAGTCATTAGGTACCCTAGAACTGGGGTCACAGAGGGCTATGAACCACCACATATGAGCTGGGAATTGAACCGGGGTCCTCTGAAAGAGCCGCCAGTGCTCTTAACCGCTGAGCCATCTCTCCAGCCCTCTCAGTTTTCAAAGGAGACTTTGAAAGCCAGAAGGGCCGGAATGATTTTACTACAAGCTCTGAGAGACCACAGATGCCAGCCCAGACTATACTATACACGGCAAAACTGTCGATCATAATCAACAAAGAAGGGAAAACATTGAATGATTAAAACAACTGAAGAAATTTCTGTTTACTAACTCAGTTCTACAGAAGGCACTGAGAGGGAAACTTCAGTCTGAAGAGGTTAACTATATCCAAGGGCACACAAGGAGTCTTGATGTTGGAAGTGTGGATATCCGTTCTCTTTTTTGCTGGGTAGGTGTTCTGTTCTTTAGTTGCTGTTGCCCGTGCTGGATCCAAGCCATTTGTGACTGCTGTGGGTTCCTAGTAGAGAACTGTTCTGTGGTCAGGAGGGAGTCCCAAAGTAATGGGGCTGGGCTAGAAGGCTAGGCTGAAACGGGTGGTTCCAATTACTAGGAGGGCCCTGGGTCTACACCAAGAGCCTGAGTTTCCACGAGGATGAAGGGGGCTGGGAAGTGGGGTTCACATGGTCAGACTGCTCCAGGATTAAGGGTATGTTTGGAGAGGACACTAAATATTTTAATGTGCTACTCTTCAATATGTTACTGAATTAAAGCACAGATTACGTCTTCATCCTTTTTCAGACTGTTAATCTTCTTCAAAGGAAAAGTGGGTGCATATCTCACAGTTGTGTCTTTCACTTCATTATTGTTTAGTCACAAATGGGGTCCAATTTTTATTCAGGTTCGTTCTTTCAATTTGCAGGTATTACTGAAGTAAAGCGGCTAACCTGAAGCGCGTGTGATATTCTCTGATTCACAAATTAACCTTTCTCTCTATCTAATGAGTAAAACCGCTTGTGAAGTCACTGATGGCAGCGTCGAAAGATGTTCCAGTCGTCGATAATGAGACGTGAGAAGAGGAGGGCACATCAACATTTGGACCTTACCTCTGTCTTCTGCTCAGCCTTGACCGCCCGAGGGACCCTCCTGACCCCAAAGCAAATATGTGCAAATTCTCTCCTGAAGTGGAAGAACCAACTGACGGTTTTGCGTTGACGCACCTAAGCCATCTTAAGGAAATACCGGGGGGCGAGGAGATTATTGAGGACACAGTAGGCACTTGATTCCGTGCGGCTTTAGAAATCTATCTCGCTCCCCTTTTCTTCACCTAGTTGTAACAAATTATAATAACCACAAACAATGAGCGGAAGACGTTCTAATGAACCCAGAGAGTCTGTTGATTAAATATGCTTAATCACTGGGAGGGTGGAGGCCCTGCCACAAACAAATATGTGTAAATCTCATTAACACCACTATTCTAATGCAATTCCAACTTGTACAGAAATGTAAGTGCATATAACCCCAGTTCCCCATTACCCGCTTGAAATTGTATTCTGTAGAACAAATGTCATTACATTCGCTTCCCTGAAATAGAAATCATGCATGTGTTCGGGAGACACGTCCCTTTCAACGAGGTAAATATCAGGCTCCATGCTCATAAATGGTTGCCCTTAACATGCTGCGATGACTCATTTATCAAGAACACGGTAAGGTTAGAGTTGATGCTTAGTGCGCATGGGTAAAAAGCTTCATTGATCGCCATTCACAGTATAATCCTGATGAAGTCAGCTGGTACTTCATTTTTGGGGATACACGTTTATCACGTCAGAAATTTGTTCGTTTGTGTGCGTGAGACAGGTCTCACTATGTATCCCAGGCTGCCCTTAAATTCAAAATGTCCTGCCTTAGCCTCCCTAGTCCTTGGGTTTCTAGGTGTGTGCCAGCGTACTAGACCAGTAAACTCTTGAATCTGCATGCCTAGGATGCGGAACAAGAACCGAGCCACAGCTGGGTGTAGTACGGTTATCGCGGGCACTTCCAAACTAAAGTTAAGACGGGAAGGGAAAGGAAGAGGTAGGTAAGGGAAAAGTATATGAAGAGGGACAGCTAAAACTAAAGGCTATTTGAGGACTTGTATGGAAACGTAATGCAGTAGAAGCTTCTTAAAGTGCATACAGATATGGAGGAAATCTAAATTGGAATCATTAAATAATCGGAGACAGAGCCCCAAGTAGACATCTCTCACCACCAAATGTTGGTCGTTTTGGGCAGAGGCAAAAGCTTATGATGCAAAATGTACTGCAATCGGCTGCCTGCCCCCATGCTGCATCCCAAATGTTTACAAGGCTGACCGCTGTGGCTTGCTCCAGCACACCGATTCGTCCCGATGCCTGTTCCTGTGCCTTCGTAAGGCACGATGCTCCATCTACTATCATCTTGCAAAATTTTATCCAGTTCATCCAGCTGTGCACAAGCGCAGTTGTCAAAGCAAGGTTGTACAACACAAACCTGTCATCATCACTTGCAAGGTCCTAACGGTTCAAGGGCAACCAGTAAGGCCCGTAGCTCAGCTGGCGTGTCAGAAACGAAAAGGACTAAGGAGGAGCTTGCCAGCTGATATCAGAATGCCTGGATTAACAGAAAGCTCAGAAAACAAGAGCTAGACGCTGTAGTCCTGCTCCTGTTTGTAGCGTCTCCGTGTCTGTCCACCGTGAAGCCTCAGAATCTCCCTGTTCACTGAGATCTAAGGAGCACTACGATAAGCCTGGTACCGTGAGGACAGCAAAATATGAACTGAAAAAAGCAGCATTAAAATAAAATCTTTTAACCATTTAGTTACCGCCTTAGTGAGTATAAGTCTCCCTTCTTCTTTTTTCCTCAGTAAAAATGTCCAATACAAAGATCGGAGAATTCTACGCACCTGAGCTTCTATGTCAAGACTTGTGTCGTGATGAAACAGAGACCCAGGTGGATGGCTGAAGCTTCTCAGCACCAGCGATTTTATTCAACAGCCCAGAAAATCTGAAAGGTAACAATTTTTATACTTTCACAGTGGCTTCAAACTGTGTGACCTGCCTGGCAGACTTAGATAGCCTTTGAGAATCTGCAAGCTCAGAAAATGTCAGAGTAATGGGATTTCTAAGTAAGACGGCCCAGTTATTTGTAAATGCACAATGCTAGCGTTCCAGAACTATAATCTCCGAGATCCTGCTAAATCTCTGTGAATTATGGAAGATAATAATAGGATGAGGTAATGCAAGCCAACTGAAACTGGCGATTTATTAGCTTTCTCCTTGTTTGACACAGACAGCACGAGCTAGGTATACTATTTAAGGAGGGGGGTGTTGAGCTGCCGTGATAACAGCGCCTATCTTTCTGTAAAGCTGTTTACCTCATTAAATCTGGACCCCGGTGGCTCTCCTGCGGGGTTCGGGATGAGGGAGTGAGTGTTATATGTGGTCAGTGAAGTTTTTTGGGGAGTGGCAGCTTCACTCTGCAGATGAAGTGATTTTTACAAAGACAAAGTAGACTCAAAGGAAAGAGCTTTCATTCCTGTGCTACCCTGCTGCCTGTCGGCTTCCGTTTTGATGCTTACAAACTTCATAATAGCGATCCCATTTTCCGATCGTTTGAAGTTTTCACTTTGACATATGTATTCGCAGTTTCAATGGGTACTCTTCCCTTAAGAGGAAACTCTAAGAAAAACCATATGCCTGGTGTAGGAACAGGAACGTGAACTTGTATCTGGGGGGATGTGGTTCCTAATTTCAAAACCTTCCTTCCTCTGCTTTGTATTTGTTCACTGTATGTGCAACCTGACAATTATTTTTTGATAAACTGTTGTACAGCCCTTGCTCTGTGAGACGTTTGTCCGGGTCTTGCAGAAGCTGAGCGTTGGTGAACAAGACACAAATTCCCTGACCCTCAACTTCTTCCCTGTGTTCTTGTATGTGTCTGTGTGCATGTCTGGCTGGCAGCACATGCACCCATGTACGGAAGCCCTGGTTGAAGCAGCATGGTTTCCCTAATTCTCTTCACATTACTTTTTTAGACAAGGTGAAGCTGCAAGCATCCCCCTGTCTCCATCTCCCTAGCACTGGGATGAGAGCGCTCTTGCGCCAAGGTTTTAGTTCTGTTATTGTTGTAATATGAATGTTGAGGATCCTAACTGAAGCCTTCAGCCTTTCATGGCAACCTTAATGTCTGAGCCACGCCTCCAGCCCTGCCTTGCTTATTTTATATTGAGATAATATATCAATATATTATCTGAGCACCATCATCGAATTTTAGAGAGTAAAAAAGTGAAGCGCCCTGTTCTTTCGTGACGAGCAGGTGGCGCCCTCACGCATGTGACTGTCACGGACCACAATGACCATTAAGTGAATGCTACCAATACTTTCTTTGCAATAACAACTGCCAGCCTGATGGCATTGTGTTGTAGTGCACTGCTGTGGGGTCTCACCAAAGAAGGACATGGAGGCATAATCATAGGTGCAACCCCTGGCAGATCTCAGCAGAGGGAACCGCCATCATGGCAAGTGCCATCCTGCACAGTGGAACCCTGAGCATCTGAGCTCAGGTGTTTTTAGTGAGCCAGAACGCCTCAGGTGGTCAACTGGTAGCAGGTGCAGATCATGAGCAATCAAACATCCTCTACATAAATCTAATACCTGCAGACAATACAGTTTGAAGCAAGCAAGCTTTAATTAAATTAATTAAATACTGGCCAGGAAGATGGACTCTGACCAGGTCTATACTCAGGTACCCACAGAGTGAACCTGTCACCTCCAGAGTTCCCACAGAATGTCACCGAGTCATGTGGCACAGGTGCTTAAAAAGGCAGGACCCATGAGCCTATGTACTTCCCACCAGGTCCAATCTGTGGCAAGCATCTATCCTGATGTACTTCCTGTCTGGGTTATCTCCTGCCTACAAGCAACCAAGCAAATCCAGTGCAGTAGGAGTCAATTTAATGAGATCTAAACACTCCCTACCCAACATTCCAAGAGGTTGTGTCCTTGGGCAAGGGAGATTCAGGACTATCTCACCTGAACAGCCCCACCTAGCGCTCCAGGAAGCTATGTCCTCATTCCACAGATCTCTTAGGCGGAATGAGATTTAAGACGTAACTTCTGCTCTTATGACACCTTTCCCAGTGTCGAGAAAGAGAAGGTAAAGATTACTAGAGAGAGTGCATCTTGATGCAGGCTAGAAAGTCCAGGAACATGATGGTAACCTGAGAAGGAAGGCATGGAAGAAAAATGGTCCTTTCTTCCAGGTCTGGCTTGCCCGTCCTCAGGACAGAGTTAGAGTATTTCAAGTATATCTCAAGCAGAGCTGTCAAAGCCCGTACTTAAACTGCTTGTTCAGGAACAAAATGATATAATCTTGACTTTTCATCAGACTGCTTTGATTCCTACACCCCAACAGCATCCCTAACAGATCCTCCATACAGATTTTCTCACGCAAGAAATTCTTTAAACTTTAAACCTTTTGAGGCTAAACTGGAGACCTTCACCTCTCCTTCCTTACCTCCAAATACAACCCCCCGGCCTCACTCCCCAGCTCCAAAGCAGACAACCTGCTGTGGCCTCCCCTCTCTTCCTCCCTCCACTACCCCTCTAAACTTCCTTCCCCCAACTCATCCTTTTGCCTCAGCCCTCAACTCTAACACGCATGCCCAGGGAACTTGCAGACCACTCTGGCCAGGGAAGCGGGGAAGCCAACCGTAGATTTCACCTCCCCTTTCTCTCCTCCAAATCCAATCCCCCAGTCTTGTCTCCAGCTCAGTAGCAGACTGCCCACTCTCTGCTCCCATTCCCAGGAGACTAAGCAGACCCTACAAACCTCCCTCCTGGGTCCCTCCTAACACGCACCCCACCCCACACCTCCTACCCCATCCCCATTCTTAAGTGTCAGCTCCCAAAACCTAGAAACACGTTTTACCCAGAACCCCCTTTTAGAAAGATGTATCTGGTGATGGCAAACTAAAACCTGTGACATGCATACCATCGTGAATGGCAGTATTGTTGAGCCCACATGGTAGTTCCAAGAACTTCATGTCTGTGGCAGGAAGACTTACATGGTGGACTCCCATATTCTCACTCTCCAGTGTCCATTGTTAAGGAACTAATATCAGTAACTCCGGCAGGTGTCAATAAAGAGCCAAGACAACTTTCTGAGATGGGAAACCTGGACGACCAGGGCAGAGGGTGTCCCCTCACATGGCTGACTGACGTTAGTCTCCCATCCCTCTGACCGGCTTCTCCTGGTGCTGACCCCAGCACATGACATCTAGGCGTTTTACTGAAAGGCAGCCCGGCCTACCATAACACAGTGAATAATGAACAGGACTTCTACAGTGCACCAGCCCCCAACAGCCAACTTCAGCTGGCTGTCATGGTGCCGTTTGACCAGTTAGTCGAGTCCCCGGGCAAGGTCTTCCCTGTAGCAGTAGCTACAATCTTTTACCCTCAATCTAGGGAAGGAGGAAGGAAAGATAGAAATCTTCACCGCTTTTACAAGCGGCCTTAATACAGAAAGAGAGGTAGAAATCTTCACACCCTCTCTTCAGGCTGCTCTAAGCTTGAGTCTCTCCAACCTTTGTTCTCACACTAACAACAGCAACCCAACCAACGAAACACCAACCAAAGCCCACATTGACTCTGGGCTTCAGAGCTTTTTATGCCCTAAGCCAAAAGTTCCCATAAACCCATGCGGCAGGCAATCCCAAAGACAAGCTGCAGGTACCAAAATGACTGCACCTAACCAAATTATAGCCACCTGCATCAAGCATTCCAAACCCAGCTCATAAACAACTACACCACAGCTGGGGTGGGAACACGAACTTCTGACTAGTCAGTTAAACCAAAAAGCTTTTCTTAACATAAAAATTCCAAATGTCCCTCCACACTTCCCTGCACCGTGCTTAGGCTGAGAGAGGGCCCAGTAAAATTCTTCCATTAGCATTAATACAATCGGATGCTTTCAGCACAAATATCTCACTGGGCAGAGTCAACATTAGAACGAAAAATGCTCCAATCAAGGGCCAACAAGTAGACAATTGTTGGTGCTCCAAACTAGCATGCTTTCTGCATTCCAGAGTCCAGTCCTTACTAAGAAAGTTGGTTTCAATAGCTAAGGAAAGCTCTTGGGTTAAAACCATCATGGTCTGTTTATTTAGCTACAAGTTACTTTTTTAATGTATTTTGTCTGGAATATAAAATGCAGGATACTGCACATTAAAATCGTGATTTATAGCATCTTCTGGCATAACCTGGCATTTGAACATCTCTCGCATTAGCCACATGACAGAATATTGTTAGTAAGTAGAAGATAAGGGTTTGCTGACCCTGTTGGGCAGTTCCTCTGTTCTTAATTAACAATACGAAAAAAGCAATCTCTCCCTAAATCCACACTGGCTGGGAGTTCCCACTTATTAGTATCCTTGGGGATGGTTGTGATCCTTCCTTAATTTGAATGTAGCATATCTCCACAGGCTTTGCAGCTTTCCATCTTTCTTCTAGACAACATCAGTCCCCTTTGACCTGAATTTTCATCAATCCCTTTGACTTGATAATAGAAACTAGTAGGCCCTGTGGGTTCATTTCAGCTACTGCACATACAGAAAAATGATGTGTGTTGCTTGAGCCTACATTTCACCTAGTTCACTATGACTATACGGTCAGCCTAACCTTCAGAGTGAGACCCTGTCTCAGAAAAATGTATATATATAGAGAGAGAGATAGATAGATATATATACACACACACATATACACATATATATGTATACACACATACACACACACACACACACACACACACACACACAGGGATACACAAATTCAAAAGCCACGTTAAAACACATATTGTTTGCTTGCATTATTTAAAGAGGAACAATAGTAAGTTCTACTCTGTACGTGACTCTTCATCTTCTATATGACATTACTTAAAGGACTTTTAGATTTATTATCTATCTGTAATCATTAAAGACACGTGGTTAAATAGACACCATCTGAGAGGACCAGCGCCCCCTAGTGGCAGCGGCATTGACCTTGCCTCTCTGCTTACTGTCAAGAACTCATTTTCCCAGAAGCCACTCTTCTTCTTCTTCTTCTTCTTCTTCTTCTTCTTCTTCTTCTTCTTCTTCTTCTTCTTCTTCTTCCTCCTCCTCCTCCTCCTCCTCCTCCTCCTCCTCCTCCTCCTCCTCCTCCTCCTCCTCCTCCTTCTTCTTCTTCTTCTGCTTCTTCTTTTTCTTCTCCTCCTTCTTCTCCTTCTCCTCCTCCTCCTCCTTCTTCTTGAGATATGACAGCCAATCCGGTATTCAGATTCTGAATAGGAAGGATCCTCTGGGCACCGCCTACTTGATCTATAAGGCAGCACATGGCCAGTTCTCAGAGCTGTGACATGGTTTGTTTTATTTTTTAAATTGGACAACCCTGACATCAGCACGTAACCCACGGGAAAATGAAACTGCTTTGTATGGCCATACGCAGGTCTCTAAGTGTCTGATTGGGCTATTAACGTGATCCTAGCGCAGCAGCAGCATCTACATTCTGTAAAGTAGGGAAGTAAAGCCGAGGAAGCTTTAGAATCCAGAGGCAGGCAGTCTAATGTTAACGTTTATGTGCTGACGCTGTCTTCACAGCCGTCCCCAGGCAACCATTCTGCCTTTTCACTGATGTCTTCTGGTATTTTGAGAAGAGGAAGGCAAAGGCCACTGGGTCGTGGCTAGATACCTTTCATTTGGGGTCTGTCTATATAGGGCTTCGGTACCATTCACCTCTGATGCTGGATCTTTGAAGGAATTAGGACGTCACCTCCATCCTGTAGTGGCCTTCGCAGCACCCCTCAGATGCCACAGGGTAATGCAATGCTATACAGTATATCCAGTTTGCCTACCGCAGTCATTTGAAACACCTAAGACACGCCAGAAATACTTTCCTGCTGCTGTATGTTCTGGACGACCTGAAAGAGCTTCTGCTTCGGACTTTGGAGAGAGAGAGAGACCCTTTAAGAGCGATAGGGGATGATGAGAAGATTCTGTCTGACGATGATGGAAAGAAGTAATGAGACAGCGCAAATCTGGGCAAGGAGCTCACTTGCGGTAACGTAAACCATCTTGTGCCGGACCTAATTGCCTAGTTTATTTTCATAAAGCGGAAGAATTATGGTTGGGCAAAACTAAAGCGATAAAAAGAAAACCAATTACAGAAAAACACACTCCCCATAATGAGTGTTTTCGAAAGCCATTAATTTCAACACATATAAAAGCTGTGAATACATTTCTGCCAAGAGATGAGAGGGCTGAGCGAGAAAGAGCCATCATGCATCTCTGCGCAGCCTCCCTGTCGGGAAAGGAAGCTAGTTAGCACTAGCACGGGCACTTTCCTCTCTCCTTCCAGACAGATCCCTCCAAGCTAGCCACTGGCAGGCTGCTTAATGCCTGCACTGTGTCCAAGTACCACTTTTTAACAGGATGTACACTGTGGAGGGAAGCACGCGAACTCAGTTCCCAAGCATGGAAACGCCCCTGGTGTGTGATGAAACTCATCAGCACCTTGGGCAAAGAGGAGGTGAGCTTCAGAGACGCGTGTTTTCCATTAGATTACTTGCTCGTTAAATCCACTTCTCATGACTCAATTTCTATTTTTAAGGGATAAAACATATCATGTTTGAACACCTTTTTTTTTGAGACAGGGTTTCTCTGTTGTAACTCTGGCTGTCCTGGAACTCACTCTGTAGACCAGGCTGGCCTCGAACTCACAGAGATCCTCCTGCCTCTGCCTCCCGAGTGCTGGGGTTAAAGGCGTGCGCCACCACTGCCCAGCCTTTTATTTTTTTTAACAACATTCTTTTATTTACATCTCAAAAGAAATTAATTAAAAGTACTGTGAGACATGGAAACATTTCAGCACATGTTTAATTATGTACAAAGGAGAAATAGAAACTGTTATGAGGCTTGATGGTTTCCCATCTTAGATTTCTTTTCTCTCATACTGAACTCCTTAAAGAGCAGTTTAAACACTCTATCCCCGGCTCTAGGTTTCCATAACTCAACATCTCCACTCAACAAAGGGATGGTAATGATTGGCTCTCACCTTTTATAATAAAATGGCTGACTTCGATTCTTTCTGGTCTAAGCAGATTTAATGTGCGACATTTGTCAAAGTATAAATATTTAGTGTACACCCTTTGATCGAAAAGCGTTCAGAAACTGACGTGCTCAGGTCTCCTCTCAGGATCCCGGAGACCGAGGGAAGGAAGCAGTGTGATCTCCATGCTCTGGTCCGCTGCCCTTGATCCCGACATTGTTCCTAGTAAGACAAGTGAATCCCGACTCTAATATGGTTTCTTGGGACACGGTATTGGGAAAGTGTGGGGGTGGGGATAACTTCATTTCACGGAAGGCTGATCACAGAAAAGAAATCGTCTCTTAGATGTTTCCGAGAGAAGGAGCCAGGTGATGCTGACATTTTTATCTAAGAAAGGGTGGCACTGCGGCTGTCCTCCACACTGACTAGGACACTAAGGCTGCACCTCGGACCTTCTGTGAGCCAAGACGAGGGAAATCTGCATTCTGGTGACTTTGACAAAGGACTGGAGTTTTTCTTTCTTTTTCTGCTCAGACAGAAACCTGCGACTGCAGGACTGCAGAGACACCATGGTGGAAAACTCACCCTTTGGAAGCCTGTGAGAACGATGCTCAGAAGGGTGTCCTCGGATCGGTAAATCTAATGCAGCATTTTGAAGGGGACATGCCTTCAGGAGATGCACTGGGGATTCAAGCCTAACCCAAATTGTTTCAGCAAGAAATGGACCGCTTACATAACACCCGGTGTGCGTGTGCTAATAGAATGATTTCACTTTAATTAGCAGCACTCCCTGGCAAGATAATTACATATTGCTTACTCAACTCTTTTTTTTTTTTTAAAAGGGCCATTAACATTTTTAATCTCTTTTCTTCTCAAACTGCACTCTGAAAGGCTTTTAAGAAAAAGCAGACAAATGCTTAGGCAAGTGTCTACTACCTGTAAAGACAGGGGCATACACAGATCATGCATGCACGCTTGCAGCCTTCCGCAGGACACCCTCGCTCTGGATTTAGAAACAGAAGATGGGCAGACATTTCACAGTAGAGAATCGAGCCTTATAATCTACAGTAGAGACAAGGTGTTCTGAGGTTCGGAAAAACAGCTATCTCCCAAAGGAAATTTATCATGTCTGCCTATGATTCTCATGGTGCTCCATAGAGAGTAAAGTAGATGTACCTCCACGTGCAGACTGAAACGAACTGCTGCCCTTCCCGCCCACTTGTAACCCGCTGAATGTGCACATCTCACAGTCACACAGTGGAGCTGTTTGGAAAAGAGAGTCTTCAAACCTGGCCATAGAATCATACTTTGAATGTAGGACCTATGCATTTGCCAAGCTCAGAAAAATGTGTGTCGCAGGGTGGGGAGAACTGGCGTTATTTTCTTGTTTGGAAATTAGGCTGATTGTTTACAGTGCCTTATAATAGGTAGTGGTGGGACTGTGAAGGGAATATCAGATTATCAGCTGGTTGAGTTTTTCTGGAAACATGGTAGGAAAACACCCTGGATTATAAGGCTGCGGGTCATATTTTGATATTTTCAAACTGACTTAGGAGTATTCTGTGTTTCAGAGAATTTGAGTTTTATATCACCTAATGGGCAGGTGAAACGTACCCTCTTATGAATCAATGTACCCTCTTATGAAATCAAAAATAGCCTCAGATTAAATTAGGAGATAAACAAAAAGACTGGCTGTATTGTATGCTCCTACATGTTAGTTTCCCAGTGTCTTTTTGGAAGAATATACTGGTCAAGACTAGGATGAAAGTTTAGTAATATTATCCCTTGACTTTTTCGTCAAAACCTGCAGTTGATTTGGAAGGTCACGCATGGCTGACTACTGGGAGGAGCGGTAATAAGTGGCTAGATCACATTGTCTTTTTACAAAAAAAGTACTTATTACACCAAAATCATACATTCGAAAGTCACTGTCTTCCTTCCATCATACTGGGATTAAGTGCAAATACAGTCGAAACCTGTAACAAACATTGTAGATACAAAGAAGACTGTGTGCACTGTGGCAGGCTGACAGCCTTCTAAAGCACAGGTTGGATTCTAAAGCACAGGTTGGATTCTAAAGCACAGGTTGGATTCTCAAGAGGTTAACTAAAGCACAGATTAAAAGGCTAGTTACCCAGCATAGAAACGCCACAAGCTTGAATTTCATGTCAATAAAAAATGCCATTGGATGTCTTCCTCAACAGGCTTTCCTACATCCTACGATCACAGATCTTCTTTATGATCAAGCATGAAATGATTCGTCACAGTTTAGTATCGATTGCCGGCGACTGAAACGAAAGCATAAAATCACAGTGTGGGGGTCTTGGGTGGCTGCTTCCGGGCACTTTGAAGAGGAGTCATGCCCAGTAGATTGAAAACTGCTCTTACTATGTTACAGAAGAGAAGCCATTACTGGTATTACATAGAAAACTCTCGTCTCTTATGGACAATTGAGCCTTTCACTCCACCATTGATACAAGGCCATCAATTAAAAATATGTAATGTATTTATATTATATGAAGTCTTAGTTTTATGAAAATGGTGAGAAATTTTAGACTCATATCAACAAGTCTCTCTGTCTGTCTGTCTGTGTCTCTCTCTGTCTCTCTCTGTCTCTCTCTCTCTCTCTCACACACACACACACTCACACACACACACACACACACGATTTACATTGGTGAACTTGACATCTCTAACAGTATTTCCGATTTATCAAACGACTACATTTTTAAATGCAGATACTACAGTGTTAGCAGTAAAGTAAGATACTTTAGGTATAACTGGGAAGACATTTGAAAGTTTGGGCATATTTGGTGTGACAAAGAGATAACACAGTTTTAAGGACATGGCTGTCTGGAAAGCTCCAACACTTCAGATCCTCGTTTAACCGTGACCTTGTAAATTGAGCACCTCGCTTCACCGGCTTAAAAACGTAACAGAAACAGAAAAGGAGCGTGCCTGTGATTGTGTCCCCAGTACTTTGACCTGCGTTTAAGGTAAACAAACTTGGTTTATACACGTTTTTACCAGCTCCTATGATGGGATGCCTCTCACCAAGAATAGCAAAGGCAAACATACGGAAACAAGTCACTCTTAGCTTTACTGTGTCTCTAGCAGTGAACTGGATGCAAAGTAGGGGGCGGGATTCGTTAGCCATTGCAACTGACGATCAACCTTCCACAAGGTTTATATAGAAACACCAACAGCATTCCAGGACTTAACCTACACATAGTAGAGTGTTTCGTACAATATATACTAAAGTTCCAACAGCAGTTTTATTTTAGGCTAACCTGTCGCAGATAGCATGCAGATACGAGTGTGACTGTAGAGTTCATGACTTTCGAATGCCCCAAAATTAAAAGCTAGCCTTTTATTCCATCCTCACAAGACGAACAGTGACTGTGGGTAGCTAACCTTGATAATTGAAATGGAAATTTCAACTTCCTGGGTGCCGTCTCTTCTCACGTGTTCTAACAGGTCCAGACGCTATGTCTGACCCCATCAGTGAGGAAGTGCCAAGAAGACAGTGGTCTTTCACGTGTAGCGGATATTAAATTTGTTTTCGTACGAGCCCAATCTAACACCACTGAAACAAGTTTACGTAGCACTTCCAGTCATGCTGGCTTTGGTTAATGGGTTTGTAACACTGCGTAGCGCTGCTTTCTAGTCTAATTAAAGACTGCCCAGCCGTGCCCCGTTCCCATGGGACATCGTGAAAAGGAATTAACATAGCTGTGCGTGGGTATGTAATCTGTCCATTTAGGTTTTGTTTTCTCGAAATACCGTTTCTATTGCTCTTCCAGATGTAAAAGCTAAGCTGATTTTCTGACCTAGGATGGTTAATTAGCTTGAGACTCCCTGGTCAGTGTATTTAGTTTCGTTGCAAACATTTTCTTAAGGACAAAGGGAAAATAAAACTCTCTCTCGCCAGGAATCATAATTAAAGATGACGACGGAGAAAAGACAGTGGGAGGGAGATGTTAGACAGACACTTCACAATCAAAACATCATCGATCTATTTCGGGGTGCTGCTGTCGTTATTAAAAAGAAGGGTCTATGCAGAAACTTCTAGAACTTTTTGGTGAAACGGTGAAATTCCATGGAACAATGCAGTTGTTTCATCTCTACAAGTTCTATTATTCTATCTATCTGGAATAGCAAAAATCTTCTATTCAAGATTTAAAGTAACATATAAAGACAAACAGAAGCTACCCATCTAAAGAGTTGTAATGTCTGAAACTAAGATGTATCAACTTGATTTTCGGGACACAGAGAAGAGTATATTTATAATGAGCATGCTATGCCAGAAACAGAAACAAATGTGTATGTCTTTCCACACTGTCAGAATTTATTAAATAAAAGTAAATTTGCAAGGTTTTAATGGCAGCAATTTGTCAGATAGTCCCACCTTTCTTGGCAATTTTGTCTATTGCAAATGCTGTTTACCTCATCTCCATCTTCATTACCCATGTTAACTCTCATATCACACGTCACATAGAAATATATCTACACGTGTGTGTGTGTGCAGTTTACAGAAAGGATGCAATCTGAAGAGGCTAGAGTAGAGTTCAAAGGGTTTCGGAGAGCTCACGGAAATATCAGCAGAGTCTGTATTAATAAGCTGACATACACAGAACCAGCTGCAAAAAAGAAGCTGTTGGGGAGATCAGGCTACAGGAAAGTGGAGCTGTAGCATCCACCTGAAAAGCAGAGCCGGGTAGGGCCAGGAAGCATAGGTCCAGGTCCAGAGAAGCTACCTAGTAAAAGGACAGAGCCACATCCACAGGGGCTGGGGAACACCTAGACTGAAGCCCCAGGAACAGTTGGGAGTTTTATGCCTGTAGTGCTCTCCCTCTCTCCCTCCCTCTCTCTCTCTCTCTCTCTCTCTCTCCCCCCCCCCCCGCTTTCTCTCCTCCCCCATATGTGTATATATATGTGGTTGTGTGTATGAACGACACACACACACACACACACACACACACATGGATTTACATGACAGCATTTTCCAGCTCCAACAATACTTCATATCCATTATCAAATAAGAAAACATAGGAAGATACGAATCTTGGGAAAGGGATAAAGGGAAGGTGCCATGGGGCATGAAGAACATCAGGACACAAGGGTTCCAGAGCTCACAGAGAGACCCGCGCATCACTGGCACCCACGGAAATCGCTCTGGACATAGCCGTGTCTTCACAACTGCTTCTGAGCACTAAGGAGGCTATCCGACCAGTCACAGCCCTGGAGACCGATCAGGCTGTAAGAACTAGCAGAACAGCCAAGGGGACGTGCAGATAGGAGCTCGGAGGAGATGACTGACAGATCTCATAAAGGAGACAAGGGTAAAAAGAAGAAGAGAAAACAACCTCGGAAAGGCACGATTTTATCCTCTAGTACAGCCAGGCCGTTTTTATGAAATTGCATAAGTATAAAACTTGATGAAATTTATTGACGTTTGAATGAGTAAACAAAAGCAATTGGAAGACAGAATTTTAAAGGAAGTAGTGAGGAGAGGAAAGTGTGAAAACAGGGAACGGGAACAGATAACACAGAAATGTGCAAAACAAATCTAATGCGCAAAATGAAATAAAGCAAAAGTAAATTTGTGACTTGATTGAGCTTTGACAGAGAAATAAGTTATATTGGACCTCAGAAAAGATGGTGTTTTTATTCAATAAACTGAATTTAGAGCAATCCCTTTAAGTAAGAATGAAGTACAAAAGGTTCCTGACACACAATGTTAAGAAGATGCTGGTTAGGTTGGGTGGTGGTGGTGCACGCCTTTAATCCCAGCACTTGGGAGGCAGAGGCAGGCGGATCTCTGTGAGTTCAAGGCCAGCCCGGTCTACAGAGTGAGTTCCAGGACAGCCAGAGTGACAACAGAGAAACCCTGTCTTGCAAAACAAAAAAGATGCTAGTCGACGATTATAGATATCCTGGGAATTGCACGCACTTTCACAGAGACACCCACAGTGCACATGTCAAGTGTTTCAAAATAGGTTCCCCAAATTCAAAGTCAAGGGCAGCAACATTGAAGAATATACAATCCTTGCGTAAGACTGTCCAAGTCTACACAGGAAAGTTCAGTCTCCACCTGTGATACGTGGAAACGAGATCCCAATTACATACTATCGTTCTCGAAAATCATTAACAGATTCTTCGTGACAGCATTTTAATAAGAAAAACTTAGGCATGTCCATAAGTGGTAGCTCGTGGTATATGAAACCAAAGAGATCGCTTTTCGTCAACAAACAATCTCTACGAGGGCAAGGTTTACTCCTGTATTAACGTTGGGACTGCCATTCTCTGGTGAACCAGACAGCGCACAGGAGGATTTGGAGGGAGGAAAGGGAGGGGAGAGGTGCTGTAATTAGGTTACAATCTCAGAAATAAAAAGCAGACGGCAAACTCACCATCTGTAACTGTTTGGAAGTGAAATCTGTGTCAGGTGCAACCAGTCAGATATAGGCAGACAGACGGTGCATGCTCCCACACGTGTGTGGAATCTGAAGCTTCTGACGTCACAGAAATTGAGACTAGATTGGAAGATATCAAAGGATGGGCCGATGGGAGATGGGGAAAGCCGATGGCTGCCGCGCTGTGGTTAGCCAAGAGCTCTGTTAGACTGTCAGCTCCGCAGGGTGTTGCATACTCCAAAAGCTAGAAAGGAGAATTTTGTAAAATGTTCACGATAAAGGTAAATGTTTGAACAGATAGGTAGGTCTGTTGTTAGGCTGCCACCAAGGATGACACAGAGGCGTCTTCATAGGTTCAAATCCTGCCAGACCTAGCAGAGAGAACCACCATCATGGCAAGCATCATACTGGACAGTAGAACCCTGAATGTCTCATCTCAGGGGTTTTCATTGATACCTAAGATCCTCAGATGTTCTACTGATAGCACGTGCAGATCATAAGCAATCAAACATCTTTTACGTAAAGCCAACACCTGCAGACCATACAAGATGCCAAGACCTAGGCAGCCCTTTTCCCAGCAGTGCACAAATAACCATTTTAAATGTAACTAAAAATAAACTTCTACAACACATGTCTACCTTGGTTTAAATACAATCTAACATGTATGTCTCGAAATATGTTAGCCCACTAATATATTTGATTTTTGTTCCTTGGCGTAACAGTTAATGTAAGTTTATCTTTCTATTTTTGTTATAAGTTACCACGGGATTCCTGAGATTTTCAAGAGGTAGACTATTAAGACTTTAAAGAGTAAAAAAAAAAAAAAATTAGAGAAGAAATTAGGGTATCTATTATTGGGGTGTTAATCAGAAGATGAACAAAAAAACGCTTGTTGGTGTAAAGGAGCACTTGGAATTTTTATGATAAGAAAAGTTTTTTAGTTTAACTGACTAGTCACTAGAGGTTTGTGTTCCCACCCCAGCTGTGGCAGATGTTTATGAGTTGGAATTGGAATGCTTGATGCAGGTGGCTATAATCTGGTTAGGTGCAGTCGTTCTGGCACCTGTAGCTTGTCTTTGGGATTGTGTGCCTCATGGGTTTATGGGAACTTTTAGCTTAGGGCATAAAAGATTTGAAGCCCTGGGAGTTGGGGTGGTTGGTGGTTTGTTGGTTGGCTTGCTGTCCTTAGTAAGAGAACAAAGGTTGGAGAGATTCAAGCTTAGGATAGCCTAAAAAGAGGCTGTGAGGATTTCTACCTTTCTCTCTTTCTGTATTAAGGTCGCTTGTAAAAGCGGTGAAGATTTCTATCTTTCCTCTCTCCTTCCCTAGATGGAAGGTAAAAGATTGTAGCGTACTGCTACATGTTGGAGCAGTGTGGACTACGACAGGGCCACATACAAGACAACTTCTTTAGGCTTCTGAATTTTCCGTCATGGGTCTTTGGACACTCTGTAGTTAACAACACAGAGCCACAGAAATGATTTATATTTTCAAAGGAGAAGAAGAGAGAGGTCACAGACGCCACACTTTCTGAGATGTTCATCCCGGGGCAGTGTGCTCCTCCCTCAAAGGTTACTTTAGTCAGCTCTTCGTTTTTTTTTTTTTAACCTCAGAACTGAGTCACCAAACCTAGTCCACCCTGCTATGCTGCTGGTGATTTTTGGGGGGAGGAGGCGGTTTCAAGACCGAGTTCCTCTGTTGTAGCCCTGGCTGCCCTGGAACTCACTCCGTAGACCAGGCCGGCCTCGAGCTCACAGAGATCCGCCCGCCTCTGCCTCCCGAGCGCTGGGATTAAAGGCGTGCGCCACCACTGCCCGGCTGGTAATTTTAGCTTGATTTTCTTTACAGTTTTTACTTTGATTTCAAAATTCAAATTAGTTGCATTGCTCTTCCTTGAACAGCAAAATATT
Source organism: Cricetomys ansorgei (assembly GCA_026225945.1). Taxonomy (NCBI): domain Eukaryota; kingdom Metazoa; phylum Chordata; class Mammalia; order Rodentia; family Nesomyidae; genus Cricetomys; species Cricetomys ansorgei. Next base: position 2,474,538 of record JAMJFZ010002475.1, on the reverse strand, counting down.
TTCCAACTAGTTACTTACTAAATAGCTATTTACTTACTTAATAGCTATTAAACAATGAGTGAGCTAATTGAAGACTTTATGTTACATCTTAAACGTGCCCATGCTTCTTATTCTGTTTTAACATAAATTCTACATGCCATATTTTTGTTCAACTTTGAACTTTCTTATAATTCCCTTGACTCTATTTATATGGGAGCATTTTTAATTGCTGGGTTTTGTGAGTTTTGTAAAAAAAAAAAAAAAAAAACTCTATTTTTCTATTAATATGGCTTTATACATTAACCGTTGTTGAATTAAATATATTTTGTATTTCTCTACTAAACTCTACCTGCGCTGTGTCTCTGAGTGTGGGATTCAAGTGTGCACTGTCTCCTCACCTTCATGTCACAGACCTTCATGGTCCAGTAGTTAAAGTACCATGGGACATCGGCTAGACAATTAGGGAACCAATTAATGACATTGGATTCCCTCTGTATACACAGAGCAGGACAGTCACACTGAAGCAGAGCTAACCTGGACCTTCTGTGGCTGCTGTGGCCTGTGATGTTCTCTCTAAATGTCTGTTGCTGCTTTGGATCAGAGACGTCTGGGCACTTGTCGTGTGGACATTTTGAAGAGGTGCCAAGTACAATAAATGAAGGACCAGAAGCAGGGGGTCAGTGGGGACAAGCAAGAATGAAAATGTAGTGGAGAATTAAGATGGTGTGAGACGAAGAAATGGATGAATTCACACGCGGTTTCAATATCGTGATGAAGGCGAACCCACAGAAGGGAGTTACATCCACACAAGTGTTGTGGGATGTAGGTTCCCAACAGAAGCTGTGGCTGGCAGTTTATTTCGGATAAAGCAGAATAAAAATAGCTCGCACTGAGTTTATACGATAAGAAAAATCGCCAAACCTTGAAATTAAAGTTAAAGGTGAAGGCTCTCGAGTCTCTAGAATTCGTCGATCTCATTCGAGGAGTTTCATAGTTGTCGGTTTACACGGAGGTCAAGCTGTGACCATCCTGAGTGCTGTGCGTTCTGGGTCTGGATCCACTTAGCAGATGAGGCTATTCACCTGCTCTAACGCTATTTTCTGAAAATGTTGTTTCTGGGTTTTTGTCGCATCCTTGTCAAGGACTGCGTTGATGGGGCTATATTTTCGGATATTGCATTTTATGATTTAATCACCTTTGTTATTATTTTATTGGTACCACGTTGTCTTGATAGCTCTAACTTTAGTGTAATAGTATACCTACAGTCCCATAGTATTGGTGTTTTGTTTTGCTTTGCTTTTTATTTCAGTCAGAGGAGAGGGGGAAGGTAAGGCAGGAAAGAAAGGGAGGGAGGAATCAGGGAATGCAGAGCAGAAGGGAGCAAAGAAGAGGAGGGGTGAGAAAGAGCAAGAAAGAGCGAGGAGAAGAGAAGGGGAAGACAAAGGGAAGGAAGACAGAAGGGGAGAGCAGGGGAGAGGAATGGAGGGGGGAGGGGAAGGGGAGTATAAGTGGGAGAGCAAGCATGTGAAAGAAATGGCAAATAATCTTGGAAAGTCACTGGTCCTTTTATTCTTGGGCCTCATCACCAGTCGTGTCTCCGAACAGTTCAACAGGCTGCCATGTTTAAGATGGAAGAAAGTTCAAGAGGCTGTCTTCTACATTTCCTGCAAATACTTAAATCTCTACAGAAAAATCACATGATGTTAATGCGCTGTTCTCCTCGGGAATCATGGTTCCCTCCGCGCACACAACGGGACAATAAACATTTTATGCATAATACTTTGCCTCGTTTAGACATTTTCTACTCCAAGATAAACTTTAACAAGAGTAAACTGCCTGAGTCCTGAAAGGGAATATCAGTTTTCCAGATCATTTTCTAGGACAATCCAACATACAAATCAAGAGAACTATACACTGCTTATATGGCTGACAAGAATACATTAGTGTATATATTCTGGCAGACTTCTATAAGCAGATAGCAAATGTTATTTACGTTGTTTTATTAAACGAGTGTTGTTTATATTATTTGTGTTTTCGTAGTCTTCGGTCTGACTATTAGATGTATCTGCTCTGCAAGACGCTAGTATCTTCCTCATGTGGAAGAAGTTATGCTCTATCATATATCTGTGTATCATATCATTGCTAATCATATTCCAGTCGTAATCTGAAATCAGAACCATAAGACGAAGCATCTTCTCCATTGTGTCTCCTACATGTGTATTGCCTTCAGTCGTTTTTCTAAAAACGGTATTTTTATCTGCATATCGTTGAATCTGATAATTTCCTTTGAACGTGTCTTATGTCAGACATGCACGTTATTATAAAATTAATAATAATAATAATATCTTAAACGGCACAGTCTTAGTTACTGTCCCGTTGCTGTGATGAAAGCATCATGACGGAAGGCAACCGGTAAAAGAAAGCATTTATTGGGGGGATTGCTCTCAGTCTCAGAGGGTGAGTTTATGGCCATCATGGCGGACAGCATGGCCGCAGACAGGCAGACATGGCGCTGGAGCGGTAGTAGCTGAGCGCTCACATCTGATCCTCAGATTGTAGGACGAAAGCAAGACCCAGCCTAGGGTGGGCTTTTGAAACCTGAAAGCCCACCCCCAGTGACACGGCTTCTCCAACAAGGCCCCACCCCTAATCCTTCCTCAACAGTTCCACTAACTGAGGCCCAAGCGTTCAAACAATCTCATTCAAACCAACACAGATATATTATGTATCACTATACCTCAAAGAAAAGTGACTCTTTGGTTGGGTTTTGTTTTTTTTGGCATGAATTATAGACAGGTGTGTCATTCGACATCCGTGCTCCTCCAGGTGGGCCAGGAAACCATGTGTGTTGTGATCTTTCCCGTCCTGGGTTACTGCTCTCTTCAGCTCTACTGAGAACCCTCCTCAGGTGCACAGCTGGAGGAAGAGATTACGGCCAGAAATGTACTGGTAAGAGAAACTCCAGCTGTTTAAGGATAGAACCGGGGAAAGGGAAAAAGGGTAATTTCTAAACTTCACCTAGAATTTTGTCAAAAACAGTGTCTTAGAAGAACGACCAACACTGAGATGTGCTGAGTCTTGCCATGATTTGTGGTTCTCTTGTAGCACGACAGAGATCAGAATAAAGCCCTGCACCTGTGTCTCGGAGCGCTTTAGTGCCTATGCTCCTTCTCTGTGTATTGTGTATATATTTTAAGAATGTACTGTTGGATTGCTCCCATGCTTTACACTTATCTAGCATCTATTGATTTTCCTATCTATTGTCTATCCTAGCTATTATCTATAATCGATGATATGTCATCTATCAGCTGTGTATCCATCATCTCTCTGTCATCTATTTATAATGTGTGTAATCAATTTATCTCTGTATCATCCATCATCTATCAATCAACTATCTATGTATCTAACATATATCTTTCTATATCCGTCTATATATCAACCATCTATCAATTTTCTATAGTTTATCTTTTTCTACATCTATCTTATCTGTCAATACCTATTTACCTAAGACTATTTGTTTGTCTATCCATAATCAGTCAGTTACCTGAACTTAATACTGTCAGTCCTTATAGGAGAAACTTAATACCTTGGGTTTGGAGGGGTGGCTGTGGTTAACATTTCCTCCTCCTGGGATGTGTCACAGGGCACTGTACTGTCATTGAGGTCATAAAGTAGTTACCTGCAATTTTTCAATTTCATCAAAATCTCATACGGTGACTTGCTCTCCTAAACAGCTTGGCATAGGTCCCATTTCCTCATCATCTTTCTTCGCTTGTAGCATTCGCCATCTGTTTTTGATAAAATTTTTCTTCCTACTTTCTTAGCATAGGGAAGTTGCATTATCTTCATCTCTAGTGAATAACAATAGAACTCTCCTGACACTCCCAACACCCTATAAAAAGGCATCTCGTTTTATAACTACTTCTACATCTAGCATATTCTCTGTGGCAAGAAATCCTATTAACCAGGTCATATTCTACGATAAGCTTTCTTGGTGTCCTCGATTCTTCAAACATCAATCCATATAAAGATAGAAATGTAGCAATTTCACAGTGCCCGGGCTTTAATCAGTTCATTCCGTGTGTCGTGATGGATGGACGGTGAAGTTTAATGTTAGCCTTTGCTTCTCCAGTGAGTGCCAGGCGAAATAAAATCCTGACAGCTCTCAGAAGCAGAAGGCATCGATTCTCCTCAATCTGGTTAGTTTTTCCATGGACAGTCTGACTGAGGTTTATTTTACTCCGGGGATTTTTTTCTACGGAAAAAATTATGTGATGTACGAAACATCGGTTCCATTAAAACAGTGCGTTCATATATATGTATGCACACTTGCATGCGTTAAAAAAAAAATAATGTGACATACGTTGTAAGTTACACGTGGAGACACTTTCAAATAGGCATGCTTCTTGTTTCAGGGTTTTTTTCTCTGTTGCTGCAAGAAACACCATGACCCAAAGCAAGGCTTTATTCCGGCTTACAGGTGATACAGTCCATCACAGTAGGGTGTCGAAGTGGGAACTCAGGGCGGTAGTCCAGGAGCAGAAAACAGAGCCCAGAGACAGTGAAAGAACAGTGCTTGCTAGCTTGCTTTTCAAGACTTGATCAGTTTACTTTCTTCCGTGACTCAGGATCACATGCCCAAGAATGACATCCTCCACAATGAATTGGGCTTTCAAAGCTCAAACATTAGTCACAAAAAAAATAATAATAATGGGCCACATACATGCGCACAGGCCAATCTTACGTAAGGAGGTTCTTCAGTTGAGGCACACTCCCAAGGTGACTCTAGTTGTATCAAGTTGACAAAAGAAGATAACCAGCACAGTCATCTGTGTTATGCCCGCCCCACTGTGGAAATGCCCGGTGGTGACATGAGGCTTTTTCAATCATTAATATTTAGCTCAATGAACTAACTCATAGTCTAATCCTGAAAAATCTAACCCCGTCCATCAATCCTTGCTACAGCTTGGAGCAAGTAATTAAATGCACTCAGATTATACAGAAAAATGTAATTTTCCATGTTGATAAGGCATGACTCTACTTCTTACAGGCAAGCGACTATATCAGATTTCTCTGAGCGTCAGTGTCTCATTGTTCCTTGATTGTGGGGTTTGGACACACCCTACATGCTAGTCAGATGGCACCTGAGTGCGTGAGCCAGACACAAAATAGATCTGCAGTTGACGGCGGTTATCATCACACAAGACTCACGGTACGCGCGAACTTTAAAATACACATTTTTAAATGGTGATTGAGTATATAAAGAAATACAAAATAGTACTTTAAAATAATATCTTAAGATGATTAGAGCTCCAAAATGTCACGCGTAAACCTCTACGATTTATTTCTAATGCATCGCCTCTCTGGTGCCTTGTAATTTACCCTGGTTTCTCTCTCTGTGAAACGGATCTGTGACTTTCCAGTTTCCACAGTAAAAGGTGAAGTTGCCTTATCTAACTGCAGTCAAGGAGGTTCAGCTTGACCTCTGCTTACATCACAGGGAAGCTGTTGGGTACTGCAGACGATAGCAGAGGCTACCCCAAGACTAGCCATGCTCATGGAAGAGGTCATTCATTCAGCTCTCTGGTTCTACTACACCGCAGCCATGTGCCTCCTAGCTGTCCACTTCTGCATCTACTTCGTAGCAACAGATTACACGCTGTGTATAACGTCAGGCGTCCGGAACGTTTCAGCAATGGCTTCAGTCTGTTTGAACAGTAATGGCTCTGACCTGGGAGACTGTTAGGAATGAATGTTTGTCCTACGCTGTGGGCTTTGAAGCTATTACCCACAATTTTCTATAATGCTGTGGCGTGCTATACAATGCTAATACAAGTATGTTCACATATTCTCTTATTTATCGTATTCTTCAGGATAAGGTAAGAATGTGTACTAATGATGAAAGTGGACTGTAATCATAGTGAAACTTAGAGAATTTTTATCAATCCCAAGTGGCTTTTTTTCTTAGCTAATACTTCCAGTAATATTTCCAAATACTTCCAAAGGACGTAAGTTGGTTCTTACACTGTTGTTCAAACTTTTCTTGAAATTTTAAATTTTATTTATCAGCCATGCATGCAGTTTTCAAAAAAAAAAAAAAACAATTCTGGTAACATAAAGAAGAATTAAGTAAAAATGTTCTTTCTATGCCTTGATGTTTCCCTGTTTACTGGCTCTTTTACACATGCTTAAGACAGATGGAATCCTACCTTGGATATCACAGAGAAAAAGACAGGAGACATCCAAAGCTGATAGCAACATTCTAATAAAACTACACTGTTTGATACATTTATCCAACCGATGTTTAAACCTACACTACTATCTGGATTTTTGAAGATTTTTCTAAATTTAGGTATCAACACTGAAGACATTTTATTGATATGCCACCATATAAAATGGTGAAGAAATTTCAACAGTTGAAGGACAACATTGAGTTAGAGAATAAAAAAGGAATTTCCCACTCTTTTTAGTAGAACGACCCTGTTGTGAGTCCCAGGAGAAGAAGAGACTAGACTTCTCAGGCTATGGCCAAGGAAGTTGACAGGTCAGCCTTTAGATGCTAAACAAGAATGAATCTGGGAGTTCACTAAACTCTTGTTTATCTGTACATCTTCCTTTTGCTTACAGTTATTACCTGAATCGATACATTTAGACAGTTCTTACATGAATTGATACTTTTATAGCACTGAATTGAATTGCTTTGCGTTTTTTGGAGAGCAGATAAATATTTCTCTTTATATTCCAAATGGCTATACTTTTTAAAATACTCTAATAAGTTCACTGCTCTCAGACATCTCATTCAAATGGGAATTCGATACTATTTTGTGATTCTTTGAGCTGAAAAATACATTAATAATTGTCAGTTTTAGAAGCAACACCGGCACGGAGTAGCCACCCATATGTGGGCAGCCTGGCATGTCGTCAGCAGAGTATGGTACATTCTGTGCACACAGGGGGCTGGAAGGAGAGTAGGGGTCTCTGAGAGCTCTTTAATCAAATTAATACAGAGTAATGATTAAATGTCAGTTTTTCCCATTTTGCCTGAATGTCAATGATTAAGAAAAAAAAACAAAACACCAAGTAAAGGGCAAATATTTTTCAATGACTGTGAGACCTAACTATGTAGCTCTAAAGACTACCTCCAAGATTTGTCACCAAATAGAATCCCAGAAAGGAAGTCTGAAGGTCGATAAATGAATGTCAACAAGAGGCATGTATAGTATGATTTTGTAGTAATGCAATGACATAAAAGAAAAAAGGAAATAAAACAAAAGAACAGAGTCCAATAAGTAATATCACTAACAACAGAAAGAAAGTCTATGGGCGACAGGGGGACGGAGGTTAGAGATTCGTCTGTGGTTTATGGAGACTGTGGTTGTTTCCTATAAAAACAGGGGTTAGACGCAAAGCTGTCATCTGTGTGGGGACAGCCATGAGATGTACAGCTATGGTCTATAGCATAACCAAATAACGAAATACCAGTCCAGCAATTGGTCCTACATTGTGCTGTGGTCTGTATGTGTGTACAGGCTCATGTGTTCAAACACTCAGCTCACAGATTAGGTTGGGCAGGTTATGGAACTTCAGGAGGTATGTCCTGGCTGTCCAGACTGTCGTACGTCAGGAGGCATGCCAGTGGGTCTCTGGAAGAGCCTTTGAGGGTTTTAGCCAGGCCATGCTGTCCTGTTCCTTATTGTCTACTCTACTAGGGTGTGGGCACCCCCTCTTCTATGGGCTCTTGCTGCCGCTGACCCTTGCCTTCACCTCTGTAGTGGCTTGCAGTGGGACAAAATGAATCTCTTCCCTTAAGTCACGTCTGTAATAGCAGTCAGAAAATAGCTAACAAACCTATTGCAACTCTCCTGTTTCTAATTAAAATGTACGAGTTACAAAAATAAACTCCGGGAACATATGCATAAAGCATTTCTCATTGTTAATTTCTTCAGTGGCCTCCGGCCAGTGCTCAATAAAGGTGGTTTTGTTCTTTTTTTTTTTTATATATACAATCTTTTCTCCTTCTCCTCCTTGTAAGGGGTACGGTCAGTTGACTTGGGACAATCCCTAATGACTTCATTTGGATATAATTACTCCCTTAAAGTCAGTAATTCCTAAAAGGTATGCTGTATAGTTCTGGGGGTTAGGGTTACAATATAGAAGCTTTACAGGAACACAACACCCCAAGTGATTATGTAATACTAATGAATTACTCTTAGCATGAAAGGCAGGTTTGTTTCACTTCCATTAATTCTAAATTACAAATTAAGAATATGTCCTTATAGCCTGGAGTTCTATTACTAAGGGATCCTGAAATTCTTAGGAGTCCAAGCATTAGTGGAGAACGTAGACTCATAAGCCCAATGCATAGTTTTCCTGGGAGATTAAATGAATTAGAATGAAGAAACTGGTTTTTAAAAAAGTCATTTACAATGCGTCAAATGGGGGAGAGAAGGACACCCTAATTCTTCTCCGCCTTTTCAGTGTTTTAATTTTGCAGAACAAAACAAGATCATGAAAGATTCATAATGAGCCCAGGGCCCCTCAACTCCTTGTTAACCATTCTGTAACTACGGTTGTAATACGAAAGCTCTATTATGTTAGATGAAATTATGACTCAATTAAATATAGAACGCATTCGTGGTTGTAATAGAAAGTTCCATGTGCTGGATGGAATTATGACCTGGCTATTGTGTTCATTTGGATAGTGAGCGTGACACAGGGAGATGTGACTGTGTGTCAAGGTGACGAGGGCTGAATTCACGATGGTTAATCTGGGTGGTCAGCTTGACTACATCTGAAATCGATAAAGCCCAAGTGGCTGGACATACCGCTGAGGGATTCTCATGATCAGATTAATTGAGGCGGGAAGACTCATACTACATAATAATAAATAATAAATAAATAAATAGTGAGCCTTCTGTAGCAGTTCACATACAAGGCCATTTGCTTTCTGCCCGCTTAGTCTTCATTCTCGCTGGCAAGTTTGTCTGCCCTATTGCTGTGGCCAGTATTGCAAGCTAGCGGCTTTTAAGATGATAAAGGAGAAGAAAGAAAGAAAAATTAAGTAAGTCTTCATCGGTGGATAATCTGCAAAGTCTTGGCTGCAGTACGTGGAATATGTGGTGTGGAGGTGGCATTTTGAAAGCTATTGGCTATCCACTGGTCTTCTGAAACAGACACAGAAACAGATAACAGAAATAAATGCTCTTCTCAGTGTTAGCTAAGAACCGTTCTTCAAACCGTAGCAGACAGTCTTTTGAGTAAAGAATCAGCAGACAAAGCACCCAATCTTGGCAGGGTGTAGGGAGGATTCCCCATTCCTGACCATCAGCAATGGCTGCTCTGTCTGCTTAAAATATCGAGCAGCGGTGTGTTATTATTCAAGACACCAGACTTAGGAGGTAGATCCTAAAGGCCAAGCGTGGTGTGGCTTGAGAAACGGTATGTGCCATTTAAATCCAGGGTCACGACAAGATCTGCTCAAGGGCAACTGGTTTATAAAAAGATTATGATCATCAAGATAAATGAAGTGTCTTTTTTCTAAAGAGTCCAATAGACTGGAGAATCGGCTGTTAATGTATCATTTATATTATATCAAACCGGGGGGAAGGGAGAGAGAATTGGCAAATTAAAAGGATATTGAAATATTTATGGCAGGCTTTTCAGTGAATGTGAAGTCGTTCATTACGGATGCAAGTTAACCTCGTGTGTGGAATATTACATAGTTTACGTTTAAATACATTCAACTAGGTATAAATACTCACAGGATAAGTTACCTCTCCGATAGTTTAATGGAGTCGCAATGCCTATGACTTAGGTCTGTTAGTATAGGTATATTTCTTCCCAGGAATGTAGAAACAGATGTAAAATTGAACTCTAAGTTATACAGGCAGTGGAGATTAGCATCTGATGACTTTGAAAGAAAATCCTATCAATACATGCAAAGAAAGTGTTCATTTCTTCTGCATTAAAATATTTAGCGTATCTAGGCACTTGAACGATGGTGTGTGACCGACATACCTGATGTCATTTTTTTCCTTTCAGGGAAGATGATATTCAAAGAACTTTACCGTGAACTTATGTTTATCTTTCTATGGGAACGTTTTACCCAGAGTTTGAATACTTGTGTAACATAAACTCTCAGATCAGAGATTCTTCACCTGGGGTTATTTTGCTTCCAAGGAGGCAGTTGGGAGTGTCTGAAATGTTTATTATTGCGATTTGGAGAGAACTCTGGTGTGTAGAAACCACGGACTCTGGAAAGACACACAGGTCGCCCACAAAGAGCCCTCCAGCTCCAACATCTTCATGGTAGAACTTGGCATGTTCTGATTCAGATGGATTATAAGTTTCTATTTGTGCACAAAGCCTCCTACGGCCCTCGAACACAGCTTCACTGGCGTGTCCTGGCAATTATATCACTAATCGTGCAATGTGTATATTTCAAGTGAAACCTATGCATATGGGCGTTCTTGGTTAAATGTTAAGCACAGATGCCATGTTATGAACCTCGGGCAGGGTATGACAATGGACAAGCTTGAGTTCCCTGTGGATAGAGCTGTAGGGTGTAGATCAACAATTTGTTGCAACGTGTCGCCTAAATATGTTCGGTCCACGGGTGGCTCTCAGTAGATAGTAACTTCTCAGGATTGCAGAGATTTGCTCATTCCCAACTGTATGAGTTCACAGCTGAGCAAGTGGTTCTGGAACCGTCACTGGAGAAGGTGCCTGCCACACAGACACGACGGGTCCTCCTTATCATGGAGACCAGATTGGGATGTGTCCCACTGCCACATGACTGATTGCTCATGATCTGCACGTGCTATCAGTAGAACACCTGAGGAGTACTGAATCAAAGAAAACACCTGCGCTCCGATGCCGGCCTGGGGTGGCCCCACCCACAGTGGATCAGGCCCTTCCCCATCAATTACTAATTAAGAAAATTCCCTCTATACTTGGCTGCAGCCTGATATATGGAAGCATTTTCTTAATTGAGGTTGCCTTCTCCCAGATGACTCTAGATTGGGTCAAGTTGACATAAAAGTGCCCATCATCATAGCTTTACATTGATCCCTTTCTGCTGACCACATCATCTTCACAAAAGAGCAAACCCTTTACGTGTTTTCGAGAATATAATATAATTACATTTCCCCTCTCTCTTTCCTCGCTCCAAACCCCCCTAGGCATGCACCTCTCCTGATCTCTTTCAAATTCGTGGTCTCTTTCTCCTAAATTTTTGAAAGAATACACATACAAGAAAGCAATTTTTAAAAGAGAGAGAGAGAGAGAGAGAGAGAGAGAGTGTGTGTGTGTGTGTGTGTGTGTGTGTGTGTGTGTGTGGTGTCATGTATGCGTGGGTGTTAGAAGAGGCCAGGAGACTGAGTCAGATCCCCTGCAGTAGGAGTTATCAGGGGTTATCAGTCACCTGACTCGGGTACTGAGAAATGAACTTGGGTTATCTAGAAGAGCATCAAGTGCTCTTAAGATTGGAAATTTAATCCATTATTCCAGCCCCCAAATACTCATTTAATTGGAAGAAAAATCTGCTTGACCAGGGATGGGGTGACTTAAAAGACTTCTTCTCTTTGACGTTTTTTATGCTGTTTGTTTTGTTTGGGGAACCGAGTTAACCCGTCACTGCTTAGACAAGGCTGTCTTCCAATCTGCAAGCCCCTTGCCTCTGCGTCCTGTGTGCTGGTGATAAAGGTATGTACCGCCATGGCAGTGGAACATAGACTTTTTTCCAAAATCCATTTGACAACAAGGTGCTTTATTAAAGCAAACATATACACTGGACCTAATATGTTTAGTTTAAACTTCACAGAAAACTACTAGGGAAAGATCTCTGTACAAAGTAGTTAGAAAATCTTTAACTTCATAAAAAAAAACATTTGAAATAAGTAAAATAGCTAATTATATCCATTTATAGGGAAAATATACAAAAAATTTTATTAAGTATAACTGATAGCACAAAATACCATGAAAAAAGTCAACAAGCAATTTAAACTGCTGAAGCAAGTTCAGGCCAATTAGTTAACCAAATATAATTATACGGAACTTAGCAAATGGCATTCCTTTAATCATTTATTAAAGCCCATTCCACATTAAGCAAATTAAGCGATAGAAAGCACTTGTCATACGATACAGCACACAAAACATGATTTGATTTTTAAATCAGGGGACAACAGAATCGTTTCTTCAGTATTTCAAGTTTTACCGTTTACCTTTACGGTCTACGGTTTGTTTGTTTGTTTAATGTCTTCATTTCATGTAGCCAGCGAATCTGAGCTGAGTACCTCTGATGGCCGAGGTAAAATAGGCACGGCCTTTCAAAACAAATGGCTCGTGAGAGTTAGTGTAGGATCGATGATTGCTCACGTGACAGAAATAGAAGAGCAAACTGTGTCTTTTTCTGGGGTTCCCAAAGAGTCATTTAGTTCAGGGGGGCATGAGGGAATGCGGATTACGAAATATTTTCGGATGAGGTAGAGAGTTGTCCGGGCGGTGGAGGAGGTAGGTGGAATTGCATAGCAGCGACGGAAGCCCAAGGCCAGGGTGAAACTGGAACGTTTAGCAGCTCTTGGTGAGTTATTGCAGCCATGGAGCCTGACGGGAAGCAGGCTGGCACAGTGCAGGTAGAGACCAAAATGTGAGGGGAATCTTTAGGGTGAACTGGAACGTTTCTGTGTTGCTCCGAACGTCTTCATAGATGTTAACATTGATAGAGACTGTTGAACGTATTTTAAATGGAATGCCATCTGTAGATGCAAACCTATAATCTAATCCCTAAGCCAGGACGAGGAGATGGGGGAAATGCTGTAATTATGTTTTCACTAAGAATAAAATTAATTTTAAAAATTTAAAATACCAGGAAGGGATCCATAAAATATAAATGCTTCTGAGAGTATGCCTTGAGCTCCTAAGGGAGCCTGAATAACACTGCTTCTGGGAACTAGCCCAGCCCCATGGGAATCAGCGTGAAGGTTCCTCACACAACTGAGCACAGAGAGGCTGAGAAGTGGCTCAGCAGTTAGGAGCACTGACTGCTCTTGCAAAAGACCCAGGTTTGGTTCTCAGCGTCCACAATGGAGCTCACAGCCCTCTGTGACTCCAGTTTCAGAGGATCCGATACTTTCTTCTGACTCCTTGGGTACCAGGTACATACACACACACAAAACACTCATACATATGAAATAAAAGGAATAAATCTTTTAAAAGTTAAAAACAAAAAGTTAAAAAAAAAAAAACTAAACTAAACATAGATCCACACTATAGCCGGATAGACCAATCCGGGATATTTACCAAAAGACTCTAAGTCAGTGTATCTCAGAGATACTTGCATATCAATGTTTATATGCACTTTTCACAATAGCTATGCGATGGGAGAAACCTAACTGTCCACCAGAAATGAATAGACAAATAAAATGTGGGATTTACACACAATGGAATTTTTCTCAGCCACAGAGAACCAACAGTTATACTGCTTGCAGGAAAGCAGGTGCAACTGGAGATAATTATATTAAGTCAGTCTCAAAAAAAACAAAAACAAATAGCAAAGGCATTGTCTCATTTTGGAGCCTTGACTTTATGTAGATGCATAAAATCGTGTGTGGGGCTGGCAAGAGGACTCAGTGGTTAAAGAAGCTTGCAAGTAAGCCTGAAGACATGAGTTCAATCCTGGGGACCTACATGGTAGAAGGAGAGAACCATCTCTTGAAAGTTGTTCTCTGACCTTCATATGTGCCCAGTGGTATATACATACTCACATATATGCATACAATATACATACATGCATACAATAAAATTTTTCACTATATATGTAGATATAACATTTTCCATAAACATAGGTAAATAAATGTAAAATGTTTTTAATCATGTATGTATATATAACATATGTGTGTGTATATATAGATATATATATAACAAGTAAAGCAAAACTTTTTAGGGAAACAAAGGCAATTAATGTGAGGGAGAAGGGAGACAGTCAAGGGCTGGAGAGTTCGGGAAGGAATATGCTGCAAACGCATCATGTCCTTGGATGAAAGTGTCCACAGGGTGCACAATACCATATACAACACTCAATCTAGAAAACAATAAAGAAAAAATCAGTATCTGAAGCCTGGGTTTGGAAGTGAGAGACAGTGTTGCCAGTGTGGCCGGTGAGGGGTGAAGTGGGCTCTGGTTTGGAATTGCAAAAATAACCCCTTGTTTCAGCATGAAGCTTGGTTTTACGGAGACATCAATGAAGGGGCGGAGGCAGGAAGTCCTGAGGGACACGGTTACAGACTTCCGGGGATCACCAGGAGCAATGACAATAGTCTTTACTGGGACTTCGCAGACAATGCTTAGACAGAGTTAGCCCACATCTGGGGTTTTCCTTTAATTAACCTACAGCTCCTAAAAGGAGCATCGTCCTGCAGCCCATGTGTATGGAGCTTGCGTTCAAACCCCGTTTACCATCATCATCATCGATTATGCTGCTGCTGCTGTTGTTAATATTGTCATCATTATAGTTTTGCAAACTCATAAAATATCAGGTTTCCCTGTGTCATTTTCATGAATTCTTAGCGTCTCAGTCAGCGTTCCGTGGTTGTGAATACGGAGAGAGAAGCCTGGGGGAGAGGAGTCGCCTTCACGCACCGCAGCTGTGCGCCGAGCAGCATCAGCGGGTGCCGATTCAGGTGAACTCTGGGGTTTGTGGCCAGGACCCAACCCCAGTTTGCTTCATTCTTGTCCCTTCAAGTAAGAACCCGTGTGTCATGAGTGGATAGCCGAACAGACACCACAGGAGAACTGTTTCTCTAAAGCGTCTATGGAAAGCAGAAGGCTGATAATTGAGGTGGGGGGGGGGAAAAAAAACGAGATTATTTGGTGCTGCCCAGGCCCTTGAGTATATCGTGACGTGAGACGCGGTTGTCAGAGTAACACTCGAGATCTAAGAGAACGCTGACAGGGACGCCGGACAGCCCTGAGAATCTCCAGATCATCGTAACGGGAAGATAATGGACCCGGAGGATGGAGGGTACTTACGAGCGAGATTGATGGCTCAGAGACTGTCATCTCGATCATGAAACAATAGAAAGTAGCTGACGGAAAGGACAGTGAGCGTAAATCAAATTGCTATTTCGAACAAAAGGAAGGGAAAAAAAAAAAAAAAAAAAAAAAAAAAAAAAAAAAAAAAACCCAGTGCGTGTGAGCTAGCAGGAGAGCCAGCCAGTTGTGGGACGTTTTGCGTAGACGTATTTGAAACTGGGCAGCTTAGGTGACACAAGCCCTGTTGCCATGACTCCAGAATACGTAGCTTGAAGTGAGTTATAAGGTATAATTTTTGGAGATAAGAGATCGAGAAAATCGATTTTGATATCATTCACTGAATTTAATCTGAACATAATAGTCACCCAAATCATAGGCTCTCTGGTAGTAAAGAGAAGAACACCTCCAGGGCAGGCGACTAGGAGAAGGGGAAGAACAAAGAAGACAGTGAGGAGAGGAGAAAGAAGGTGTCTACAGCACCCTGTGACTCAGCGGCTGAGAAAACGCTGCCCCAAATTGGCTTGCATTAAATGGATACATCTTGGGGCTAGAGAGACCGCTCAGCAGTTCAAAGCACTGGCTGCTCTTCCAGAGGCCCTGAGTTCGATCCCAGCACCCACGTGGCGGCTCACAACTGTCTGTAACTCCAGTCCTAGGGGATCTGACACCCTCACACAGACTTACATGCAAGCAAAACACCAATGCACATACAATAAATTAATTTAGCTGGGCGGTGCTGGTACACATCTTTAATCCCAGCACTCCAGAGGCAGAGGCAGGTGGATCTCTGTGAGTTCGAGGCCAGTCTGGTCTACAGAGTGAGTTCCAGGACAGCAGGGGCTGTTACATAGAGAAACCCTGTCTTGAACAAAACAAACAAACAAAAAAAAAAACCTGATGCATTATCCTCAAGACACTTGTAGGTACAAAAAGATTAGTTTTAGTTATACAAGAATTACTTTCAAAACCATGCGTAACATTGGCATGGGCCTTTCCTTAAATAATAACTTTTAAATTCTACAAATTCAGAGGTATCCTATCTCCAAAACTCTTTCACAGCACCTCGCAACCTCATGAAGGGAAAGACGCACAGGGAGCACTGAGTTACTGAAGGAAGCATCTTTGCTGTTTTCTGTCGCAAAGCTCCATGTACGAAGGATGGGGATGTTCGGTCCTAACTATGGGACTGTTTCCCACAAGACTGCATTCTTAACCTCACGGCTCACACAGATGAAACTGTCAAGAATCCTTTCCACTACAGCTGGTGGCAGGGGCGGGATTTATGATGCTCTGCTTTCTCTCGTTTTTTTCCTGCTGCAGGATTTAGGTTTTTAGGATTTTTATGGTCCTCATAGGGTTCCTGGAAGATAACACTGACCGGTGTCACTTTGACCTTTCCCGTGTCCTGTTATTTCACTCACTCGTCATTATGATTGTCCCCTCTGCAGCATAGCTCGGCAATCAATGATACAAAAGGAAAGGACGGGATGACGCCATTCATAAATGTCGGGCAGACACGGGCAGCTGGTGCAGGCCTGATCTCCGCACCTTTATCTCAGCTTGATTACTAATCACTGAACTACGGTCATTAAACTTAAAACCAACTTCTAATGTAAATCATGAATCAACTAATACCATGAGGAGATATGTTTTTATTATTCACAGAATTGCTCACCTAGAAAGCTATTTAATCTGTCCATTGGGAAAAAAAGGAACGGGGCTCTCTCTCCACATTCCCCTCACATCTGACCCTAACGGCTGCTCTTTGGGTTGAGAGAGACACCTTGTTACCACAAATTAAAAATTATTATGTAGTTATTGTGTGATAAGTTGCATAGACTTAAAGGGCATAGTTCTGTTGTTTTAGATAGCAGGGGAGGGTATCTGAAAATGGACTGGACTTCAGTGGTAAAATTCAGATAAAGATGAAGGGGATAGACACACAAGAGTTTCTTCTGTGGGGTGAGTAGGCTATGTTTGCAATAGGCAGCCACCTGCTTTGAGGCATGGGGCATGGGTGTGCCCAGGGTTAGGAAGCTAGCCCAAAGAGGAGCCCAAGAGCACTTCAGACCTTGGGATTTGACTCCTTGCTGTCAGGTAGCACCAACTCCCCATAGTTAACTGTCTGCCGTATTCCATCACCCAAGCGTGAAAATGACTTAGGCCATTGTTCACTCTGGTGGGTGTGTCTCAAAGGCTAAGGTGTGGTATCCTCGGTAAAGATGCTGACACCCCTGCGACCTAGCGATTACGACACTCGGTGGTCATGGAGTTGGGGCGAGAGGAAAAAAACGATGTGAAAGTCAATTCCTCTGGTACTCTTCATCTTGGATAGTGGCTCTAAAAGGGTTACAGAGACAACGAAATGATTTTAAAATGTTAGATGGTCTTTCTTGTAATAATAATATCCTCGGTCCTTTCGGTTTTCATGAATTCTTTTACTGAGCTCATAAGCTTAAAAGTCTAGGCGAAGTTACGCGTGGTTTTCTTCAGGAAACTTCAAGGTGAAGTAAGTCACAATGCTGTTTGGTTTAAAATTTTCGGTTCTTCTAAAAAAGGAACTGTTTCAAATTTTTTAAATTTAGTTTGTTGTTCCCTAATCAGAAAAAAAAGAGGAAAAGAAATGATAGCATAGTAATAAAATATGTGAAAGTCTAAGTAGAATATTATATTCCTTTTCCAATTCTACACATCAAACTCTCCCCTGGATTCCTTTATATTGGAAAATACTTAGGTGATATTTTCTTATAATTAGCTTTAATCTGG
Source organism: Cricetomys ansorgei (assembly GCA_026225945.1). Taxonomy (NCBI): domain Eukaryota; kingdom Metazoa; phylum Chordata; class Mammalia; order Rodentia; family Nesomyidae; genus Cricetomys; species Cricetomys ansorgei. Next base: position 2,456,763 of record JAMJFZ010002475.1, on the reverse strand, counting down.
TCTTTGTTCAAAACTAGAAAGGAAAGAAAAATAAAAATAGTTTGTTTATTAAAAACTTAATAATTATCCAAAATGGTTTTATATAAAACACATCTTTCTCTCTCTCTCTCCTGAATCATTTACTTTCCCAAGTTCTCTGCAGGGCAAAGGAGCCATGATGTTTCACTCTGATGAAAGCGATGGCTGGGAGGCCTAAATTCTTTTACTTTATGTTTTCTGCTCGATCTTGGATACTCAATGTCAGAAAATAGTTCATCGGCGATAAATTAGCAAATATTTTAAGGTCCGACTCGCTCTGCTCTTCTCCTCTCTCCTATACATCTGTATGGATCGCTCGTTCAATTAAAGACATTACAGAAACACTGCTGGCCCCTGTGCTAGGGATGTCTCTTATTATACCTCCGGCTCTGCCTTCCAGATTTCCCGGCCAGTATCTTTGTTCCATGCTATCTCCTGAACTCTTGCCCAGACAGTGAACTTACTCAGCAAGGCATGGGTACCCTGCAATATAGTGTTCCCCTTGAGCACTTAATCATACTGATGTGTGCACCCTCTCTCTCCGGCCACAGACTAAGCAAGGGAAAGGAGTCAGTCTACCTGGCCAACATTATCTTCTTATGGTCTAGCATTATGTCTGTTCAACAGATACTTTCCTTATTTAATAACGCACTAGTTAATTTTTAAAGTTTTACATGCAATCTATTTCGATCATATTCTTTCCCCTCCCCAAGTCCTCCCAGCTACCCACTCCTTACCTACCCGATTCCATATTCTTCCTCTCTTAAAAAAGAGCACATCCACAAAACGAAACACGGACTCTGGATTGTGTTGGCCAACTATTGGCGCGCATGCAGCCTGCCCCAGAGTGAGCTCCACATATACCCAGTGTCACGCCGCCGAAGAAAACTGATTTCCCCTCCCCCCTTTTAGACACTTAGCGAAGCCCTTAGACACTTACCAGGATTCTATTCGAATCGCAAGCTCTCCCAAGCCACCCACTTTCTCAACAATTGGCTGCAAAAGTTCAAACAGAAACAACCCTCGTCTGCATTCATAAGAGGCTTTACTTCAGATGGGATCGGTATTGTGACACCCGGCTAGACAGCAGCAGAGTCATTGCCTCTGGGCCCAGACTTGTGCCCCAGTTCTGATGGAAGTCACTACCAAGAGGGAGATTTATATCATGACGCTTCTCAGGAACTCTCTCAAAGGCTATTTTATGTTTCTCAGGATTCCCCTTTACACTGAGATATTACCTTTGCTACTCATGTGACAGTACGTATTCAGATTTAGTCCTTTCTCATAAATCCCTCATGACCAGTGTGAATTTGGGTATTCCAAGCTAAAATTGTAAAAAAAATGTACTATTGTCTTCTGTGTGCCTCCACCTGGGCAATGAATTCCAGGTTCTTGCCATCATAACGCACTTCCAATTTCAGGTTTTACTAGGGAATCGGAAACGTCGTAATTGGGCAAGCCAGCAAAGTAAGTAAGAAACCATAAAGTCGCCCATCTGGGAAAGAGCGTGTCAATGCAAAGTCCTTCACAGAGTGTGTCTAGACTGTAGGAACATAAGTATCCTAATCCCTGAGGGACTGTCCAAGAAACCTCCCTCAATTCCACACGGCCTAAAGGATTCAAATCTGTTTCTAGTATTATCGTGTTCATCTCTGAGGCTTCTGAATGATGAAAGCAATCAACAGGTCAGACGTTTAAAAAAATACCGCAGCTATGTTAATAAGAACAAGAAATAATTCTACAGCTCTTAAGTGCACAATAAACACGGTCAGCACATTCTCAGAGAGAATCTGAGTGTTGCCTAGGAAACTCGGATGGTGCGGAGGCATTTCAGCTTCACTCCCAGTGGTTGACATTCCCGTGTTCAGAGTGCTTAGCTAAGTACCCAGACTCTAGATACCCACAATGCCACGCAAAAGCAGGGCGTGGCAAAGAGCTGATCACGACCGATCGTCCACCATCTCTGCTGCTGACACCTCTGCTGGAGAATATTTTTACTCCATCATTTTTTTCTACGACGCTTCAACATCCCGATAAATTATCCGACCAGGAACTCGTCCCACTGACTCTCCTTCACTCGCTATATATTTCCACAATCTGTCTCATATTTAACGTATGATTACTTTTTCTCGCACATTCTTCTGCAGGTCCACATATTCACCTCTCTTGAGTCTTCGTATTTGAAGAAGAACACATTATTTAGAATTTACGTTGTTTAATTTTACCGCATCTTCAGGTCCTTCCTACTGCTCCAGAGTATTTCTATAAGGGTCCGAGATCATTCTACCTGTGATTTAAATGGCCTTGAATCCTTCGTGGCTGTACCAAACGGCTATTGAACTGTTCCGGGCTACGCTGTTGTAAAATGGATTGTTACGCAAATACACTTAGGTCTAGTCAGATAACAGAACTTCAGTTCCTCCTCGTTGCTACTAATCTTACGTCTATTATTTCTTTCTCTAAAACAACCACAAATATAATTAATATATTACTACTTGCATTCCTATCGGTCACAAATTTTTGTGACTGGTTTATGTGCCCATAGAATTGTTATGTCTTGGTCAAACGCCTTTTAACCGCTATCCGATATTCCCGTTTCTACCTGACAATTCTTTGTTCTGGTGTCTAACCTGTTCAATATTAACAGAGCCATTCTGGTTTTTAAATTAGTGTTTTACTACCCTGCCTTCTCCCATCCCATTGCTTGAGATAGGTAGCACAACTGTTGTAGACTGGATGAAGTCTAGTCTTTTTTTATTCAGTTTGATGGTATTTCTAAAGTACTGGGCTTAGTTAATATGCATTTAAAAAGACTATTGGAACGCTTTCTTGTAGGCTCACCAGAATATTCTTTGTTTTTGACTAGCTCGCTGCTCTTATTAGTTTTCTTTTGTTTCAAGAATTATTGGAAGACTATACTATTCTATGTTAATTTATCTATTACAACCCAGTTATTTCTTTTGATCACTAGTAAGTGGATTTAAGAAATATGACCAGATCTCAGGCCCTATGTCACCCTTTCAGCTCTGCCAGAGAATCTCCCAGGCCACCCGGACCCCCGGTCCGTGTCTCCCACCTATAGATTCAGAGTTGAGATCTACCATGAAGATGAGAAACATGGTCTGGCTGTGCTTTGGAACAAGTCCCACTCGTCAGTTAGAAACGGCTGCCTGGGAGAAAGCTTACCTTCCAGGTGAGAGACCTCAAAAAAGAGCTGATTCCGTGAGGCTCCAATCCACCCACCAGAAAAAATCACGTGAAAGATTCCACGCCAAGTAAAAGGAGAGACACAACTCAGCAGAAACCAGCAAGGCAATGGAATAAGATCCTCAGAATAGAAACATCTAGAGTGAACACAAACCAATGGGAAGCAGCCTGCTGTGTGAGAGCGTGTCCTTGCAGCAGGTCTAAATAAAATGCCTTTGGGGGGAAATACAAAATAAAATACACGATAGGTATAAAATCTGATCCTGAATTCCCAAAACCTGATTTTTTTAGAGTTTTCTCAGAGCCCACAATTAATTCTCCCTTTTTGAATTTTTTTCCTCTCATACAACTCACACAACATATCCCTAACCCCTCCTCTCATCCCTCCACTTCTCTCAGTTCCCCCAATCTCCCCTCTCCCTCAGATCTACCTACCCCCACCCCGACCCCAGCTTCTCCCTAGAAAAGAACAGTCCTCCCAGGTTTACCACTCAAACAGGGTGTGGCCTAGCAAGATGGAACAGGCCAGGCACTATTCCCTACAAGGGTGGTCTAGGCAACCCAGCAAGCCTCAGCAAAAGCGTCCCAAGGGCAGGTAAAAGGGTCAGAGACGCCTCCATTCCAGCCTGTAGGAGTTTTGCAAGAACACCAATCCAGGCAGCCATATTTTTAGAAGACCCTGCAGGTTATGCATCTGCTCCTTCAGTCTCTATGAGTCCCTAAGAGTTCTAGCCAGTTGACACCATAGGACTTGTTCTCCTGGTGCCCTCTGCGGCCTTAGCCAGTGAGATTTGCTGAAGGAGGCAGAGGCAGGAGGATCACGAGTTTGAGGCCAGCCTGAGCTACATATTACTCCCTTCTTAAAACCTTTTAAACGAAAATAATTTTTTATCATGTGACTGAACAACACATAGAAAAATAAGTCCAAAAAAGTGCCCAAAATAATGTAGTGAATCTCATGATGTGACTCTATGCTATAAGTGGTAAAATCAATTTAAATATTATTTGTTAAGTCTGAAATTTGCCCCCCCCAAAGACCAGTGGGACCACCTATGCAAAAAGCAAAGGCACTTTTATTCTTCAGAGCAAACCAGCACACTGGGGTCTGGCACCATGCAAGATGGACCAGGACCCAGAAAACTGGCCGTGTGGGTTGTTAAAGGAAGCAGGGGATCTCTCTGATTGGTCAGACCCTGAGCACTGGATTGGCTCTCTAAATGTTATGAGGAAACAAGGGTTTCTGGGAAAGCAAGTACTTGACATAAAACAGAGGCTTCTGGGAAAGCGATGACTTGGCATTAAACAGCGAGGAGAGGTCAGTGCCTTCACCGCTAGGGGCGCTGGGCCTCTCATTATTCGCTATGAGGAAGTATGTAGGCTAAGGAAATCAGCGTCAGGAATTGAAGCCATTCTTTACAATATTAAATAAAGCTACTGGTGCAGTTTCTGCTACACATAGATCTTTTATATTAGTCGTGTTATGTCAGAATCATTCCAGTGCATTCTAGTGTAAAATATCCAAGTCAATTTAGGAACAAATTGCTAGAAACGACACAAATGCCACAAGCTTCTGGATACTATTAAACTTTGAGAGAGAACAACCCTCCAGGAGGCTCACCCAAGGGCAGAAGAAATCGGGCCTGTAATCACTTCGATACTGTTGCCCAAGTAGGAGACTGGGCGTACTACCTTTAGAAGGCTACAGCCGTCATAGAGAAACAAATTTCAGAAGAAGAAAAAAAATTGAAGCAAGGGGCAAGAAATGTCATAGTATAGAATTCAAGTTAAAAATTGGAAAAGGCAGTTAAAACTTTACACAACTCTTGAAGTTTGAGAAAAGAACCCCTAGCTACCTCATTTTCCCTTTGCTTAGGAAAAAAAAAAATCTCAGAAGACAGCTTCCAAATTGGAGCCTGTATTAGATGAGTAAGCCCAAGAGTCAGCCTTCACAGGTCAGTTCCAAGGATGTGTGTGAACAGAACCTTTGCAGAGAAAGGAGCTCCATGTCAAGTAGTTTTTCTTACTCTCCATGATTAATGGACATGCCACTCTCTGATTTTTTTTCTTTTTCTTCTATTCTTACCAAAAACCGCAAGGGTTCGCATCTAAAAGCAATGGCCTCCTGTGGAATCTGAGGCAGCTACATGCCCTTCTTTACTCTGAAAACAAAACAAAACAAAACAAAAAACAAAATATTGTTTTCTACATTCCAAGCTGCAGATCTTTGACACGTATGCTCACTGCAAATTTCCTATTGTAAGTCGATTCTCATCTGTTGAACTTGGACCAGTAAAATTAAAAGTTTAGCTTTGCTAAAGTGTTCTCATTTTATGGCTTTCTTAGTCACTGCTCTGTTGCTGTGAAGAGACACCATATCCAAGGCAACTCTTATAAAAGAAAACATTTAATAGGGGGCTCGCTTGCAGTTTCAGAGGCTTAGTCTATCATCATGGCGGGGAGCATGGTGGCTGGCAGGCACGCTGCTCGAGGCATAGCTTGAGAGCTACATCCTGTTCACCAAGCAGAGGAGGGGAGAGAGAGAAAGAGAGAGAGAGAGAGAGAGGGAGAAAGAGAGGGAGAGAGAGAAAGACTGGGCCTGCCATGGACTTTTGAAACCTCAAAGCCCACCCCTAATGACACACTTCCTCCAACAAGATCACACTTCCTAATCCTTCTAATCTTTTCAAACAGTTCTACTCTCTGTTCCTGCAGCTATGCGATCAAGCTGTCAGACGATTTGTATCCTAATGGTTATGGTTCAAGGGAGAAGGCGCTTCTTTGAGCTTATATATTGAGTAGGCTGTGAAATGAGAAAATGAGGACTTTGAAAATAAAGCTTCTTAAGGTTATACACAATATTAGCTAGTATACACATTCAGGTTAGAATAAGTAAGCAGAGGCCAAAACGCCCAATCGTGTAGGGACTAAATAGTATAGGTTGAAGTTTAACTCCAACCTCTACCATCTGATGGGGGAATTCTGCTGGACGGTCCACACCTCTATGGCGTTCTGAAGCTTGGAGGTCATCGTATTTGATATGTTCTCAATTCTTAAATATCTGTTTGGTTTCAAATTATCGCTACATCAATGAAAGTGGAAAGTCATCTTTGGCACTTTCTGCTCAGTATTAATGGTGTTAATAGTCTAAAGGGCTAAGGAAACAAACTAATTACTCTATGTCAAAGCATTAATTCTCAGTCTTGGTTGGTAATATCATCATTCACTCAGAAAAGACGAGCAAGTACTTTCATTTTCATTTCTCATATGAAAACTAGTTCCAAAGATTGAGTTATCCGTGCATGATAAAAGTGTTTTGCAAACTGAGTTTTTCTTACAGAAACAGCAGAATTGGTTTTGACTCCGAGCTACAATATGGAATGCTTTAACTTGTAACCAACCTAGTAGCCGACCTCCAGGAAAGACCTTGTGACCATCATTTCTACAACCTTCCTAAGTTAACTAGGACTGCTCTGTGCAGTCAGGGTGAAATGGTACAGGGAAAGCTGGGAGACTCCAAGTATTACACTTTGCTCTTCAGTTAATGCACCTTTATTGTTTTAAATATCAGCGTTTTGGAAATCGGTTACATCAATAGAAAACTGCTACACCCAGGGTGAATGGCAAGGACTCGTCCACAAAGTTTGAATGTGTTGTGCTGGTGCATGCTCCATCCTCTCAGGTGAATCCTTTCCATATATAATCAAGAAGTTATATATGGATTTTCTCCTTTAGTTAGAAGACTGGCTGATTTGAACTTCGGTTCAGTGCCTTTCTTAACCAACTTCCCTAAGTCCTTCACTGCTTCCAAACACAACATGCCAGAGACGTGTAGGCCATTGTTGCAAAGTGTGTTGAGTTTCATTTAGAGAAATTGCTTTGTCGCATAGAAATTAGTTTCTCTGTAAGGACTCCCCTCTGGTCCAGCTCTTCAGTCACATGGGACATTGGAGAGTCAGAAGCAGACCGTTTACAATTTACAGTTCAGAGTTCACAGAACAGATCAGAGTGAAAAAAAGGTAGTTCAGAAGATAGTTAGTCCGCAGTAAGTTTCAGAGGCTGAAACATTCTAGGTGTAGGTTTGCAGATTAGATTGTAGGAAGGCTGAAACTCTCTAGAACAAGGAATTGAATTAGCAAAGAGTAAACTGCCTTTTGCCATGAACCCGTGAGAATAAGAATATTAAAATCAACACTTACATCTACACTTACAGGAGTGGATCCGGAGAAGAGGAGAGATGGGGGCGGGGTCTGGGAGGAGTGGAGGGAGAGGAGGATGGAGTTGGGTTGAATTATACAAGAGATAAATAAGTAAATAAATAAATATCTGGTGCTTTGAAGTCTGTTTCTTCTTACAAAGTTTGCAAATGTCACATGATCTGACTTTTACCACAAATTGGTAATTTGTGGATACTTTTGAAATAAATTGTCTTGTTGACATGCAGTAGAGACACATGGAAAAAGTAACTACTGTTTCTTTTATTTAGACATTCCATTATATTTAAATGTGAGCCTTTTCACACATGCATAATATATACCTTGGGTTTGGACTTCATATTTAAAAGTTTCTGTGGCTGAATCTTGTCCATTGCTTTACAACCTGTTTCCATCAACACGTATATCAAGCCACATGGTAAGAAAAGAATGTGTTGTAAGGGCATGTAGAGTTGGGTGTTAATGGTGTGTCACAGCAGAAAGCAAAAGCACTGCCTTCTAAGTATCTGATACAAAGTCTGTGTGGAGGCTCTGTGTGGTCAGGTATTCTCTTCTCCTCTTACACGCAGAACAAGGACAAGTACATTTGAGCACTACATGGGAGATTCAGAATTACAGTCAGGGAGACATCAAGGACAAAGATGACTGCACTTAGACATGACAGATGCTAGCCTTCATTCAGAGGAGATTCTGCAACTAACTCCTTGCTCTCCAGAATTGAAAATAAGTGTCGATGTTTTGAAGAATGAGGGTGCGTTGTTGAGAAGAGGGGGGAGTCTCTGGCCTTTCCCAACACAATTGTACATTGTTTTAAAGAGCTTTGTTAAGGACTTGTTGAACTACTATTTCATGTTTTGCTAGAGAGGGGAGGAGGAAGGACAATACAGCGTTTCAGAACCCTGAAGTCCTAAACTCGGAGACGTTTAAACAGTGGAGGATTCTGAGTGTCGGGTCAGCGTGACCAACACTGCAAGGCACCTCACAGGAAATAAATAAGATTTAGAACATAAAGGGTGGAAATTGTGTTATCAATTGCAAAATGTGTGGGAGGAAGAAAGCGTAGAGATTTTACATGCTGTAGACATTAATTTGATGTTAGTTTTTAAATATACTGTGATAATATGTGCAAATATCATGAAAACCAAACACTGTATATATGTATGTACATATAGAGAGAGATAATGCGAAAGACACAAAGAATGTTGCTATAAAAATCAAATACACAATGACGGTAAGAGAGACAGAAGCATGAAACAAGCTCCAAACCAAATAAAAAACACCTGACAGGACACAGATCATCAAAACGAAAGGTTATAGAGAGCTTTGGAAATCAATGTTATGAGTTTGTTTCATGAATGTGCCTTACTGTTTAGGTTTTCATTCTGATTTTCATGTTTTTCTTTATTTATTTATGGGGATGGTCATGAGAGTTTTGCCCCCATGGGTGTGTGTGTGTGTACCACCCGAATGCCTGGTGCATGAGACAGGGGTATTCCCTGGAACTGAAATTACAGGTGAATTATGAGCTGCCATGTGGGTGCTGGGAACTGAACCTAGGTCCTCTGTAAGAGCAGCAAGTGCTCTCAACTACTGAGCCATCTCTCCAGCCCTGTTTTCATTCTTAAGATGTGAAAAGTGAGCCGGTCTCTGGCTTTAATCCCAGCACTCAGGAGGCATAGGCAGGAGGATCTCTGTGAGTTCGAGGCCAGCCTGGTCTACAGAGTGAGTTCCAGGACAGCCGGGGCTACACAGAGAAACCCTGTCGCGAAACTGACCCCCCCCCCCCAAAAAAAAGAAGTAAAAGTGATGTCTCAGTAAGCTAATGATTATGCTAATTAATGCTAAATCACGCTAATTGTACAACTTAAAATTTTCAGCAAAAATAAAAGGATGAGTGAATTTTCTGGGGCCACCTTGCAAGACTGCAAACTATGTTAACGATTCCAGTTCTCTGTTTAAGTTCTCCAGCACGGTGTATACAGGGCTTGCGTTGTTATGTCTCACGGACACTTTTAACAGTTTTTCCAAAGACAAGTTTCAGAGTCAGCTCTACACTACACTGGCACCTTGATCAAGCGTGCTTTTTTTTTTTTTTTTTTTTAGGTATTTTATTTGGGATCTCACATTTAAGTGTGAGTTTTTAGGGCTAAACCAAAATGAATGGAGGAACATAAAACAGACTGTGTTGGAGCGCCCTCTGGTGTTTGACGGAAGCTCAGCTAATATTCAAATACTGATCCCATGCAATAAATAGGCACTGAGCGGGGGAAGTTAACACCCCGACACCGCGGATAATCCAGAAAAAACCCCTATATTTCATCTTTCCATAGGGAGGATATCATACAGTTGTTTCGTTTCCTTAAACGTTACATATAGAGGCCGTTTTCCCCGTTTTTCTGTTTACCAAAAGAACAATCTAAACAACAGACCAATTGTTTATTCTCCCCAGCTCTTAATGTTTTTAAAGGTTTTTCTCAGCAGTTACTGTTCCCCAAGCGGGAATGTTTGTGGATATTTGCCAGTGATTATTTACCACCAAGAGGATATTAAGTCTGTGGAAGAGCAGGAGAATTTGACTCTTTCAGAGCATCGTTTCTCCCAGTAAAACATTTGGTAAATTTCATATAACCAAGGTTTTCGTATTTGTCGCCGAGTTGAGTACATGAGGCTAAATTTTTTTTTTGTTTTCTATCCTATCTTCCAAGAGACGTGAGACAATGACAGAAACTTAGAAATAAAAACTTCACTGAAATTCGTGGGGGAAAAAATGTTTCTTATTAATTTTCTGCGTTTTAAACACTTTCATTTAGATGAAGGAAAGAAGAGTTCCTGTTTTGAAAATGATGCTGTATCATTTTTTTTAATAAGACACAAACTTCAATTTCAATCCTGAGGAACCGTATTAAAGGGTCACAGTGATTGGAAGGTTGAGAACCCCTGGGAAGAAGCACCGTTAACCAATGGGATTTCTTCATGTGTTCTACCAGCAAGAAAGAGAAAATGAAGGCTTTGTGAGAACTTCACCTGCAACGTATGTTTTGCTTGGGGGAGGGGGGGGAATGAGTCACTTGTGCAGATACAGGAATGATGCCTTCAATTCGGTATTAAATAATGGAATAAGATCCATGAAGAACAAACACAACTTTTAAAAATAACTGAGCTATACCGGAGCAGTTTGGAAGCAAACAGAGATTTGGAGAGTAAACATGTTCCAAAGAACAGGGAGACGCAGAAAGCGCAATGTGGTTCTATCCAAGGAACGCTAACCAAGGAACGCTAGGGCCTCTCCTATTTTTCTTTAAATGATGAATGAAAATCGGAGAAACCAGAAATGCAAGTTGTGCCGTATGGGAAACCATTAAGAATAAAACCCAGAAAATATGCCTAAGAAACACCTGTGAAGTTTAACTTAACTTAAAGTGGGAAGCCCGTGCACCTCTGCTGGCCTTCTCCGTGCCACCACCTTAGGGCTTCGTTTCTGGTAAAAGAGTCTCCAGCAGCCGAGCTTTGCGTTAAGTACAAATGTCTCAAGTCCAGCATCATTTGGATAATTTCTTTACAAGCGTCTTTCTCTGGGTATATTGATTAGGAGACTGGACACATGAAAGCCCATCCGTAAGTTGCTTGGCTGATGTTCTTAGAACCATAGAGATCAGAGAGTTACACGTCTCAATGGGAGTCATCAACACAAAGCCTGCTCTCCTACTTTAATGCCCTGGTCATCAAGGAGAAACGGTCATGTGGACTTCTGAAGAGTTGGCGCTTAGCTAGCTGTGTAAGTAGCTTTGTTTCATGTTTTTAATAATTAAATCTCTAATTTCAGGAGGTCCTTAACTCTCACACGGTCAATGCTAGACATGGTTGTGTTCACTCAGGAAGCAAAGTCATATAAAAAAAACTACAACTCATGATGCACAAGTACCTTCAAGGGGTCAGTTTGCATTTTGCTAAGCATGTGTAACATAAACATGATTGTAACATTCCACATGCAGCCAAAGCCATGTTAGGGTTGTAAGTTCCCAGTTAGAGAGCTACATAGTTTTACATTAACATGGTTTTACATTAACTGAGCCACTTGTCATTTATAAATGTGCTCCTTTAACGTGGAGCGAGACGTTGAATAGCATCGCAAAGCAATGTTTAGGGCAGAATTAGCTGATTTCCTACTCTCTGGTCCCCCGCCACCGCCTCATACCTGATGGTCACTGGTACTGACCCATTCATCAGAGGTTTGGGGGTCTGTGTTTTTTATGATATGACACATTATAATTTAGTATTTAGGCTGAATGTATCAGCCTGGAGTTCTCAGAGCAGCAAATACATCAGT